>PNEQ01021279.1:0-48205 GCA_003012365.1 Medauroidea extradentata
AAAAAAAAAAAAAAAAAAAAAAAACTTGGAAATTCCCGCAGCTGTTTAACACCCCATGTTGGGCTACTTTATTACGCAGAAACTAAAAAAATCGTAAAATAAACAGCTAAATGTATTGCAAGTTAAAAACAACAACTCTTGAATTAGTTTCATAATACTTAAACTTTAATACTAAATATATGTGCGAAATTAATGTGCAGGGCTATGTTTTAACTGAAAATGTATGGCCCACGATAATGAACAATGACTAGAGCCCACGATTTTTCTCGAAAATAATTTTGCAACAATTTGTCTCAATGCCTTATGTGTACATATGCAGTCCTGCTTCATGGTCAGTGATTGTTTTTAACTCTCAGCGTCTAGGGTTCTACCCGCCAATCACAGACGTGTGGTGTCGCAGTAACCTTGTTCCTGTTGGCACAGTCAAATGAGCCACGTCTGTGCAATAATACATTCTGCCAGTAACCATAAAGCAGAGCTTCGCTCTAAAAAAGTTAGTAATGTTACTCATCAAATGTATGGTAATATTCCCCAACCTTGAGAGGGAAATCTGATTTCCAAAAGTGTGTGGAAATTTTCGCGAGGTAGTGTATTCGCCACATAAACCACTCAGAAGTTTCGCTCGTGCGTTACGTCAAATTGTCCTAGAGGGCTTGCGCCAATATGTAATGAAAAATTACATTACCAGTTGAGTAACTTTCCCTGGCACGTGTTGAGAAATTTTCCCTCACATGTAGAGGTAATTAGATTCCATTACATGTAGAGTAAAATTACCTCAATTTTTTTTTTGTGTTCATATGTGCACATAAGGCATATGAAACCAACTGTTGCAGATTTCTTTTCGCGAAAAATCGTGGGCTCTAACAATGACGTCGAAAGCCATTAGCTAAAGACCCCTGTTTTTCGCGAATAGATTTTTGCCCCACTTTGTTTTAGTGTCTTACGTGCACACCTGCACCTCAACTTCATGATTATTTGCAGAGTGTTTTTGTGCAGAGTAATTATTCATTTGACTGTGCCAATCAGTGCATGGATAACTGTGGCACATCACGTCTGTGATTTGCGGGTTTAACCTCCAGACGTTGTATGTTACGACATCCAATCACTGACCACAAAGAAGAGATGCAGGTGCGCACGTAAGGCACTGAAACAAAGTGCTGCAAAAATCTTTTCGCGAAAACTACCGGACCCTACTTATGACAGTTATAATATCCTATCACTGATCACGAAGCAGAACGGCAGATGTAAACGTATGGCGCCGAAACGAAGTGGGGCAAAATTCTTTTCGCGAAAAAACAGGGGTCCGTAGCCATAGCTGAATGAAGATTTATTATCTACAATTAGTGATCATTTATCTAAGCTGTAGCCTACTGGGTCTTCGTACTGCAAAACGCTAATTTTACTTTCCAGATGCTAGACACTCAAGAAAAACTGTATAAGCAGGTGCAAGCAATTTCTACGCAGTAATTTCGAACTATGCATATTCACTTGCGGTTTGCCATGGTGTACGACGTGTCTGGGCGAGTGTAATATACAGCTGGAAATAATCCCGTCTTGAAGTTTATGGCGCAATTATGACCGGTTGTCTGGTGAGCAAGTTGGTAACTCGCAGTGAAGTCTGCCGTTAAGGCGGTGACTTTACACTTTTAAGGCGCCGGCCAATAAGTCTGTCGTTCACACCCGTTCACTGGGTGTTGTCTATTTGCTATGCGTTTATGTTTGCTTGAGGAGTAAAACATTCGTATTGTAAATCCTCACACGGTTTTACAAACTGAATTCAGTATATACAACTGCACCAAGGAGTAAGTAAGATCAAACAAACTCAGAAGTACCTCTTGACAGGTTCAATAAAGAAACGGTGTGTTTTCCACCACATAAATCTACACAACTATAGGGGGTTTAGAAAAAATGCTTACGATGTTAGTACCCATAAATCTCTAAGTGTTACTTCATTTTATGCACAGCAAATTTTCTTAGCCGTATTGGTGAAATATTGTATGTTTACAAGAATTGTTTGAAACGTATTAAATAAACAAATATACCATATCTGTGTTTACAAAATATAAAATTTTCGGTGTACTTGTTAACGTAAAATATTAGCTTCACAGATACGTGTTAAAATGTTCCGTAATACGCAGTGGCGGCTCGTGGGTTGTTACCAGGTGGGGATGCAGATAGTCGGAGCTGTACACTCTTGATGAAGAAGCCGTAGAACAACGACCATGAAATATTTGCCGACTACTAGATATTTTGTGACCACTCAGTAGTAAGGGGCACCTGCACATCAGCGTGTGATTGGCTGTAGAGTCAACCAGCGCACAACCCTGTACATCTCTTGGCAACTGCAGCCCTACCTGGCAACAACCCACGAGCCGCCACTGGTAATATGTCTGTTTCGAAAATTACGTAGACATCATGTATCTAAATAAATTTTATTTGTAAAAATAATATATTCAGTATGTGCTCAAATGTAAAAGCTTGGTACAAACGGGACTATGTTTTTAAGGACAAACATTTTAACATTAAGGGCCGCTAGAAGTAATATAACGTATTTATTGGATTTTCCTGTGTGTGTTCACTCTTTGTATGTTTGTTGTCATAAAATTACTACAGTTAAAGACAGACTTATTATACAGTTGAGAATTACCTACAAATGTAACCAATACATTGCCGGTGAAAATGAAAATTTTCGAATGCGTGTTTAAGTTCATTATTTCCGACAGAAATCAGAACAATTCATATTTTCAACTACGATAAAAATAAATATTTTTGATTCCGTTCCTTGGGCTACACGATTCTGATATAGAACTACAAACTGTAAAAACATATTTCTTCAAACAATCTTTTGTCGAGTTGTGGCCAGGAGTGATAACCTGTTTACAGACTTTAAAATTCACTCATACTTTAGATAATATTACCATTAAGTTGAAATTTTTTTTTCTGTGTAATAATTCTAGTAACAAGAACACGTACTAAGATGACCGCCCAATCAGGCTGCCAAGTTGTATGCAGAGAATAAGCTGATAGAATATTATTCGAAAACGTCTGAACGTGAATGAGTGATGTGCACCCAGGAGTAGCATTCAAAGAACTTTACACGTGTGTATACTTATTTGTAGGGTTAGGAAAAATTCGTGAGTCCAATGACCTGCTTGCTAGAATCCAATGCCCTATGCATACTCAAGCCCCTTCTATTCGTTCATTGTCTGCTGTCTGAAGGAGTAGCAGTTAATGGACAAATGGTAGGGCGTCGGTATTCGCAGGATAATGGATTCTAGCATGTTGGTCGTTGAACACGCGAAATATTCCTAGCCCTACTTATTCCGTGTCATCCAGTATCTGTAGAGATTATATTCTCGCGGCAGAAAATGGTGAACATGGGTATTATTGGCGTCATTTGTGGGTATACAAATATTGGCGTGGAATCTTGAAAAAATGTATAGGCGTGTGCAGAATACCTCAATTTCTAATACTTTGTCATGTACTTATGGGGTCATCACTAGAGACAGGAAAAATTCATGGGTTCATTGACCTGTAGGCTAGACTGCAAGAATATCTGTGAACTGAAGCAGACAGCAGATGCTCATTAGCTGCTTGCTGTTAAAGTGATTCAGAGACATCCAGGAGGTGTCAAATAAGTCGAAGGCCAATTCCCAAAGTGATGCAAACTAACAGTTGATGGAATTCTAGCCTGTGTCCAAATGAAAAATTCTCGAATTATTTTGGCCCCAAGGTAGCAACTGTAAGTTCGTGTCACTTTCGCTATTGGTCCGTGTCTTGTTTGACACTTCCTGGAATGGAAGCTGCATAGCCAATAGTACAGAAGCAACTAAATGCAGGCCCATATCATTGCGTCATCGATAGGGCCACGACTTTGGCGCGAAAAGATTTTTGCCCCACTTTGTTTCAGTGACTCACGTGCACATCGGCAGTTCTGCTTCCTGATTATTGGCAGCGTGTCTTTGTTCAGACACGTTTCTCATTTTACTGCACCAATCATAATAAGATTATTCTGACTCCGTACGTCTGTGATTTGCCAAGGCAAGTGAGAGTACAATCATCCAATCACAGACGATGAAGCAGAGCCGCAGATGTGAACATGACGCATTGAAACGAAATGTTGCAAAAATCTTTTCGCCATAAAATCGTGGCTCTAGTCATCGAGCAACCAGTGAGCAGATAATGTCTGCTTGAATACACACATGTTCTTGGAGGCTAGCCTACACGGCAGTGAGCCAGCGAATTTTTCAGGTCTCTGCTCATAGAGGGAGCTATGAGCGACAAATCTACACACTAGTTCAGTGACTTTCGCCTCTAGAGGCTAGCGTGAGACGTGATGACGGATGTGTCGTCCTTACAGCTTCCGCGCTTCTACGTCTCAGACGCGCAAACTATATCCACCCATGCGGCGTGCGGCCACCTTTAATCTTGAGGGCCTGTTTATACAACTAATTAATTGGTAGCCTCTCATCAATCACTAATATGCAAAGTAATAACTCAGTCACTGGAAGAGTTCTGCGGTTCTCCACAGTCCGGCGGGCGTGTAATTAATCACTGTCAATTTTTCATTTATGATAATTTCTTGCATCACCCGAGGCCTCTTCCCCCTCCTTACCTTGCCGTCGTGCTACCACAAGCGTCCGGTGATAATAAGTTGCAAACATTCACCAGTAGTGTTTACGTAACATACTCCCACATCCGATCACACTGACATTTTATCACATACACGATACAAGATATACACTTGTTTATAACTACCTGTCATATATATTCTCTTCTGTCGCTTACTTACCTTACAGTCCTCACTGTAAAAAATATAAGGTATGCGATTTCGCGTAATTGAGGACTTAACATCCAAAAGGGGCTAAATACCATTTTCGACAAAATTGAGTTAGGTACATAGAAAGGTGCCAAAACAGTAAGTCGAAGACATCCTATTCATGCACGCCGTACATCAGCACAATTGGATGGTTGGAGTAACATCAACGCTTTCTAGTTTATTGAAAATAATATATATTAATGTTCATAAGAGTTTTGTATTAATTACTGTTCGATTGCTCCTATTTACTACTTCCCTATTGTAAAAAATATATGAACACAGTAGGATAATTCCTTGTTCATTTGATTGTCGCAATATACTGTTTTAGACAATATCTCGAAGCTTACCTTTTGGCACTTAGTCCTTTATGAATGTTAAGTCCTCAATTATTTGGAAACAAGTTAGAACTCATTGGTCTATAGTCAACCCGATTACACTGCCGTGATGCTATGGGGTTTCGGGGCCATCGTATCCCTTTGCGCCCATATTACAGGAGAGGGAGCATTTTACAGTTGAACTTACATAATTGATAGGTACGGCCCGTGATTTCCGAGAAAAGAATTATGTCTCACTTTGTTTCAGCGTCTTACGTGCACATCTGCAATTCTGTTTCATGGTCAGTGATTGGATGTTTTGACTCTCGCGTGTCTTGGGGTTCCATCCGCAAAGGACTAGAGACCTGAACAATTCGCGGGTTCACTGGCCTGTAAGCTAGACTCCAAGAATATCCGTGTACTCTAGCAGACAACAGTTCCTCATTGACTGCTCGTTGATACAATGATAACACACCATTGGGTCTGCACATACTTTATTCTTTATTATTGGCTCAGCGCTCTCCAAGAGGTGTCAAATAAGTCAAAAGCCAACTCAGAAAGTGATATGACTATGAGTTTTCAGTTGTTTGAATTCTGACTTGTGCCGGAAAGAAAACGCAGTAACCTTTATGTGACTGATGCAGTCAAATGCAACAGTTTGTTTCAATAACGTAAAACCCGAATGTGGTTTTGTTTTTCTTTGGTACAGGGCTATCGCTGATGTACCTAATAATATACGAAGCCGTAGTAAAATTAAGTCACCAAGTTTTATTTTAAAGCAAGAAGCAAAACTTTTTTGGAATTTAAATTATTAACTTCACGTAACTTTATATTCAGGAAAGCTCTGTGATTGGTCGGTGTACATCTCGTACGGATACCAGCGGTCAAGCGGCAGAAATTTTCCCTGTGTCAAACTTTTAACATAGACTTTTCTAACCTGTAGTAGAATTAACACTACCACGTTGGCTACTCTAAAATGCACCATGCACAGTTCAACAATTCTTATGTTTTAAGTGCACCAATACCCTTAAGGTGCTCTCTTGCCTGGTGTTTTACAATTCAGTTCAAAATAATACAAGGCGAATTTGATTGCTAATAGTAATGTTAGGGCTACGTTTTAAAGGGTCGTAACACATAAAAAAATATTTTGGGTGTTAATAGAAAGGAGTCCCAATACACTGCAATGGTGATGTTCTTTAGTGGTTCGGAAAAGAATCAAAAAGTCAGCCTACCACCGCGGCGTCTCAAAGGTAGCTACAGCCAATCACATTGCACTCATCAGATTCCAGCACCTGGTTCAGTATGGTCATGCAGAAAGTAAACCAAAGTCGTTTTAAGTTTTCAGACGTTTTTCATTTTCATTCAGAACGGGAAGTCGTTCTCAAGTCGTGCATACTCAATTACTCGCTGTTATGAGTAGATTCTCGTATTCACCCGCATGATTCCGTTTTGCTAGCTGATGTAGAGTAACACTTCGTTCTCGATCAAGTCAATTTCTGCGTTTTTTCTATAGGAAGATTTTAAAATTTAATTTGCGTCGCAGAAACACAAACACCCAGAACCATCAAATCAACAGAAAACTCATTTCATGTTATTTTAGATTTCATAAACTAATTTCAGTAAATATTTCAAAATGGTTTTTATTGTGTTTGTAAACAGCAGTTACATATTGTGAACATCTTGATAAAACATTAAAAACTTTAAAAGGTTGCAAACGATTTTGTGGGATTATATGGCATGATCAGTTATCGTTTAGACTGACTTCCAGACCTTATATCTTAGGTAACGCTTATTGGTTTATTTTCTGAGTTTTAAAGAAATCACGAATTCACAAATCAATACTCATTTTAGTTGTGTTTCTAAATGTCTGGTTTTTCCCCAGATTACATTTAGTTTGCTATGCAAAATGTGTTAACGTTAGTAGGATACGCATGTTAAGGTTTAGAAGTTAAAAGTTATACTTATTTCCCAATGCTTGCCATTTTATTATTTTGAGTTGCATTAAGTATCATTCCTTTATTATCTAAGAAAATGTTTTATACCTACTACGGCATATGTAATGAAATCTTCCTCTAGTATCTCATTACTAAGCTATTCGATAATTTAATTTCATAACTTTCCGTCTAAACGTGGTATAAATTTACAATATGACAAATAAATTTGTAATAGTTTTGTGTTATTAATCGTAAACTACTTACACTTAAAAGTTTTCTTTCAATAGCGAATTAAGTGTTTAAGGTATAAACTCTCTCTCTCTCTCTCTCTCTCTATATATATATATATATATATATATATAAGTTATATATATTCATACATATTTATGTATATACGTAGACACACATTTTTTTCTCGAAAAATTGTCTGCTCATGATCAAAACCGTGTGTTTATTTATTTATGTCTTTATATTTATATATTACTTTAGTTACATCATGAACAGGATTTACCCTCTGTTTTTCATTTATGTGAACAGAAAAATAAATAATAGTCTTAACACCGTTATCAATTATATGTCTGTGACCTAAAGGATGAAAAGAACTTGACGTGTTTCTCGAAGACTATCATGGAGGTTGATTAGGTATCAAGTTAAAACATATTTGAAATTTTTAACAATTTAATTCCTTTAAATATTATCATAACAGTATGTATTATATGCTGGAGTGTTATCGGTGAGAAGCGTCCTAAACGATCACATAACCTTTCGTAAATGTATTACCTGAACTGACAGAGAAATAACTTGCCATAAATGACGGAAATAACAGGAAAAAAAAATTACAGACCGTCGGTTTTCTTGTGGATGTTCACAAAATCTAAAAATTCCGCAACAACTTTAAGACACTGTTAATATTCTTCGTACTTTAGGAACAGGTTTATTAATAAGCGTATGTAAAATACCTGTAGTGAAGATCAGTTTATTGTATTTTATCTGCAAAAAATATCCTGTATTCAAACATACGGCTGTATTCACACAAAGCTGAAATTGATACCTTACAAAAAATAGAAGAAGACAAATATTGTGCTGCAGTTTTTGTTTAAAAAATTACATTCCTCGATTGTTGACCAACATTGTAAAATAAAACAGCCTACTGAAAAAAAAACATAAGCTGGAGAATTGAATGCACCTGCCTCAAGCACAACACAAACAATGTAGCACAAATACAATAAAGAGCTTCAGGTAAGCATGCGCCTAAAATTTCTCAGACCCCAAAGACTCCTTGTACATCTTCGTGAATCGCATGGTTGTTATTTACATACAAAATTTTCCGGGACCCTCTCGAAATTACCACGCGTAAGAATGATGATAAATTTGACGTGCAGAATTGTATAAGGAGTGAAGAGGAGAGGTAAAAAATGATGTACGACTGGTGCCCGAGGTAGGCAACGCGCCTGTGAGACCAACCGTTAAAAAACCTTGACGGCCAGACAACCTCCAAACCGTAACGAGAAATTCGCGTGTGTATTAATCGCCGGGAACTAACACTGTAGCATTAAACGAACATTTCAAATTCGTTTGGCATTGTAATTTTTGGGTAGTTGGTAGGAAGATGAAGTGCATAAATACTCTCACGTAACAACGGTTCTGATTATCAGCCTACAGAAGCGTCATACCTAGCCCGCTGGCTCATAGCTAAATACGATAGCACTGTAATTGTAAAAAATAAAATAACAACAATTGCTTTTCGTCTCTAGGCAATCCAGCTTGGCACAGTCAACCCTCAGCGTTGGTGAGCCTGCTATAAAGAAGTACATGAAACAAGACGTCTAAGAAAGGGAATCGAGTGCCAATAGCTAACTTCATTTTTACGTTTCAAGTCACCTTATAAATATAAGTCAATTGTGAACCAACTAAATTAGTAACATAGATGCCTGGACCTTTGAAACTTACACTGTCTCCAGGAAATCCTAATTTCTTCCATTCTCGGAATGTATTATTCACGGATGCGCAGATATTTTACATCTAAATTATCTCTGAACATAAACTGATAGTCCGCAGATTTTGAGTTGTCACAAAACTTTGAGCAAATTTCATGTCTGTGTTTGTACGTTGCGGCCAGATTATTTTCTGCAAAATTGTTCCTCGTTTCATTCGTTTTGAAGATTTTTGGAAGGTTCGTATTAAAACCATTCTGACTGCAAGTGAGTCACGTTTGTAGTAATAGGCCTATATTTGTCACAATGGAACAAAAAAGAGAAGAAAAGGTACGAACACTAAAGCTTAAATACACTTATATCGTTGTCTTAGTTTCCTGTAAACATAATGAACGATAGTTTTGTTTAGCTTCCAACTGTCTCAGATGATTCGTGTTTATATTGCTTATAACAATTTCCAGTGAATTATCCTATTAGTCCAAATCGAGTTTGTCAGATTAGCGATCACTACGGATGATGATTTATCGCGGGAAAACTTGACTGTTTGCGCTGAACGTACGTTAGTAATTACTAAAACGTTACTGTCTTGCGCTTGCATATGGAACCGTTGCCCTATTTGACTGAGCAAATTAAAATACCGTTATTATAATAGGTTATGCTGCAATTATGCCAGTTTTTGGTTTATAGACAGCTACGTTGTGTCTGACGTATATTACCCAATCATACATTGCCTATAGCTGCATCGTTTTAAATCGTATGTTGATACAAATATATTTCGCGATATACCATAATCTCATACGGAGATCCATTCACACCAGTAGAAGCAATTTCAACAATCTTCAGAATAACTTCATTTAAAAATCTAATTCATGAGAAAATAACAGACATCTTTAATTCCGCTAAACCAGCGCAATAATAAATGTATGTATTTCAAATTAATTACACGCAGTGGGGTCATACTTTTAAATGTTGTGTTTAGAAATCCAGCCTGACAGTAAAATGTAACTTCAAACATCTGGGACTCTACCAATGACCATAGGCTGGAAAAATTCGCGAGCTTTTTGACCAGTAGACTTACCTACAATTGTATGTGTGTGCTCGGGTACACTCTAAATATGAATTAGTGAATATTCACTGATTCATGCTGATGGATGGAGCAGTTTTAACAATTTGAATCAGTGAAAATAGTCCATGTTTAATAAGTAAATCTTTAATTATTTCCTTTA
Source organism: Medauroidea extradentata (assembly GCA_003012365.1). Lineage (NCBI taxonomy): Eukaryota > Metazoa > Arthropoda > Insecta > Phasmatodea > Phasmatidae > Medauroidea > Medauroidea extradentata. The sequence continues at coordinate 10,228 of PNEQ01021279.1, forward strand.
AGAGTGCCAACATCTCACAAGTGAATCAGTGAATATTCGCCGTTTTTTTTTCAAGTGTTTTCAAAGAACAGTTTTCACTTATTGAATCAGTGAATAATAACTGGAAAATCTGTGGAAATTCACTAATTAACTTGTGGAATGATGGCACTCTTTACCGGAATCAGTGAATAGTCGCCGATTTCACAGTGGTTTCTCACTGATTCAATTTGTTGAAACTGCTCTATCCATCGCCGTGAATCAGTACATATTCACTTATTCAGATTTAGAGTGAAGACAGCTCATAGGATGCTTGCTGATACAGATACCACATGATTGGGCAGACTCGGTGAACCACTGGAAATGTCATAGTAATTGCAAAAATGTAGCGATCTTGCAGTTGTCTCAACTCTAGCTTGTGCTCAAAAGAAAACGCGAATATTCGAGGTCCCTGCCAATGACGAACGGCGTTGTCATCGAAGCTGCCCAAAGCGCAGGTGCTCGGACTGAAATAATCAGAGCAGCTGCTGTAGCCCACCTATGAGCTATATATCTCCACATACCTGACGGCTACGAACCATTAGCAGATAAACCAGTCTTGCCAAGAACGAGTAAGAAGAGAAACCGTGCTTCCGAACACCCAGACTGGTTAGTTTACCCACCGATACGCATGCTTGTTCTAGCCGAACGGTAAAAATACGCGCTTTTCTATCGGTTTATAATTACTTAATCGGGTGAAATTGCTGTAATTATGAGTTGTTTGGTTGGGATAGCCATTAGCTTACGATGTGGTTTTAATCTGCACCCTCACTTGGCACCTTGTAACGCTAAATTCTAGGTAGTCCAGCGTAATATGCACATTCATATCGGTGCTCTAAGCCGGAACATGGAACCAAGAAAGTATTCTCTTCATTCTTAAAACGAGGCACAGTGGATCTTATCGCGCGCGTCTGCCTAAATCCTTTTCAATAAAGACAGGAAAATTTCGCCAAGTTCGACGACTTCCAAGCATGACATCGCTGTTCCATGCCTTCTTGGGGCATCACTTATTTGTTCGTTGGTTTCTGCTGCCGGATATTGCAAGTTCAGCCTCAGACCTGGTAGAAAGTGATTCAGTGCTTGTCTTGGTGCAAAAATTTCGTTGCACGTTTTATTTTAAAACAATTTATTTAGCTTACGCGTGTCACAGTGACTGCGTAATTTCAATTCTTAGGTGTCTTGGACGCATACCTGTGAGTTACAAACAATTAGTGTCTCAATTTCCTGAGTCTGCTAGTCGTAGTCAAAGGAGAAACTCACAGAGACTCATGACCAAATATAACCGATTAGTGAAATCTAATTTGCGCAGAATTAATGTCACAAAAATAAATGCTCGCCCCTAATTACAGTTCTTCGAGCTTTGGTTTATTGACTATCATCTCATTGCAAATTCTGTTGTGGCAATCTACATGTCATTGAATTACGGCATGTCGTAAAATTATATCGTGAAATTTTCTGATTCCTACCTTTACCATTTACATTTACAAGCTGTCTACTTACATTGCATCATTATGAGTAGGGAACACATTTGCCTCTCACTTCTGCGATGTCGGTTTCAGCCGCAATTTTAATGTTCACAGGCAAGCTATGCTTAAAGCCATGTGCCACGGCGGAAGATTCCTTACAAGATTTGATGGAATCACAGACTTTTCTGTGGAAGGATTGACCAGCTGCTATCCAATTTCATGGAAGATTTGGTGGTAGGCCTAGTGCAATATTCTAAGGATGGTTTTGCAGAAGGCGGAAATTTTGAACAGTCAGAATGATTGAAGGATATTTCTAAAGAAGATACTTATTAGGTGTGTTGATTTTGCTTCTGTTTCAGAAAAGACGTAAACAGTATGTACAGGGTCTCGATTATTGCAGGTGTAGTGATAGAAAATTTTTGCAAATACTTGTCACAACAAGATGGATTTCAAACATAAGTGCTTTTCATTACATTTTTACATATTTGTCAGGTGCTATTACAAGCTTTGAAGTTTCTTTTGGTGAACAATAAACGTGAAATGAATCAAGCAATTAATCCAACGCTACTGAGTGTAGAGTGAAACTGATTACTCATGAGCAGAGACACGATTTTGGGGAGAAAATAGTTTTGCGCCATTTCATTGCAATGACTTATGTGTAGAGACATGCAAAATTCACGTTATTATCTGAGAGCTGACTAGACTCCAAGTGACTATAGGCTCGTTCGACGTCTCCCGCTGGCCGATATTGTCGTGACTTGCCACGGAGAACGCTTACACGATAGAGAGGCCAATCTCTGTAAAGACTTAACACACGTAAATGACAACACATAAAAGTTCGTGGCCAATTGAATCGCAGATTATGATATGTTATGTGTAGGAAAGTGAAGTTTAGTCTGCTACTAAATGATAACGCGAATTTTGCATGTCTCTACTTATGTGCTTTGCTTCATGGTTAGTCATTAGATGTTTTATCTCTCACTTGTCTTGGTGTTAAACTGTCAAATCACAGACGTTGGGTGTCTCAATAACCTTATTCAGATTTGTGCAGTCAAATGAGAGATATATCTGAACAAAGACGTGCTGCCAATAACTATGAAACAAAGCTGCCGATGTGCTCGTAAAATATGGAATCAAAACGGGGCAAAACTTCCGTGACTAACTCATGAATAAACTCATGGGGCAATTCACCTGCAGGTAGATGAACTCACGAAATTTCCTCGTCCCTAAACACGAGGGAAACATACGGGGTTTCTTTGGGGATTTATATTTCATTCAGTATGCATTGCACACGTGCTCTGCCCCAAAACAGCATTTAAGTAGAAATGCATGAATGGCGTAAGTTCGTAAGTCTTTGTACACATATATCAACTGAATACACTGATTTTGTACTTTGGTGTACAGACCTATATTAACACAGGAAAGTTAATCTGGTTTGTTTAACTGCAAAATTGCCTGTCGTTACAACATAATGGAATCGCACATTAAGAATTTTCCATACAATTAAGTATAAGTACCATGATTTATATCTAAAAATCAATAAATATACATAAATGTGTACTGTGCAGCCTTTCAAGGATTTCCTTGAACAATCAAGATTTTTATTGCACATTTGACTACGGTTTCAAATGCCGTATCTGGCAACACTGGACTACGGCATTTCGCGGAAAGATTTTAGCACCAACTTGTTGTTGCCGTATGTGCGCTTCTGCAACTGTGCTTCATTGTCAGTGATTGGATGTTTGTAACACTCAGCGTCTTGGATTTCTACCCGCAAATTACAGACGTGTGGTGTCGCAGTAACTTTATTCTGATTGGCCCAGTCAAGTGAGTGACGACTCTGAACAATGAAATGATGCCATTACACACGAAGCATTACTGCAGTTGTTCACGTAATGCATTGACAAAAGTTTGTGCATAAATCTCTTGTCGAAAATTAGGTGTCCTTAACAATGCAACGTAGCACTTATTAACTTTCTGGTAAACAAAACTGATTACTGTCATTTAAAATAATATTTAAATTTCATTAATCCTTTGGCACGAGCCTCTCAGTGGTATACTTACCACTAATTAAACAATTTAAATGTTAAGTTAGGTTACTACTCTGTGTTGATAACAAGAACGTATGGAATCAGCGTTGTAAACTTTGTAATCAGTGCTCGGTCACAAGGGCATGAACAGTCAACAAAACTGAGCTGTTTCATAGTACAGAAATAAGCTATGCTACTCGGAAAACTGATACAGGCGTGTTTCATGGTAAATTAAAACATGTATAATACATATTTCGACAAATTGTACAGAAAATTGTACCGTTATTATCTTGCAGTTAACATTCATCTGGTTATGCTGATATATATTGATATAATAGTTTTAAATAATCCAGTAAAACATCAAATAATTTTATGGCTCATAAATTTTGATCATTATAATATATTAAGCAAGTTTAAAACTAGGAAATTTTTTAGTATGCGGTGTTTGAAAGTATGTTACATTTCACCTAAAACTATAAATAAAAAAATTCTTTAAAAATTAATTAATTTTTTAGAATAAACAACTAACCTGTTTAAACAATTTTATTAATTTTTCTCAGATGTGCTATGCATTTTTTTCTTACAAAATCGGTAGCCTATAGTACAAACTGTAAGCTTTTCACGAATTTAACAATTGATTTTTAATGTTTTATTGCAGTTTGTATCTTCAAGTTTGTGAAATGAAACACATTCTAAATACTCGGCCCGATGCAGAAATATAAAAAAAATGTGTCGAGTAGTTATTACTAGTGATTGAATAAAATATATTAGTGTAATACTACATACCAATTGTTTTTAATTTTAATATTAAAATGGGTATAAACAAATTGAAAATTATTGCACGTGTTAGTGCATTGCACGCTTTTAAATACTAAAATATTTCTAAAGAGAATAAATTTTTTATTTTATTTATTTACTATTTGTTTTGTTATATTTATTTTTTACATTTAGCAAACCCATTTAACATGCATTAATTTATCGTGTTCAGGATTGTTAGGAATTGTTTTTGGTTTTAGTAAATACTCAAGCATTATTGTTTTACATACGTGACTTCTTCAGACATTCTTAGAAGATAATTATTATTACAATTTTTTGACAGAAAAAAGCGAGCACAGTTATTATAGGGCTATAGGTTTCATAAACATGCTGTCGTGAAGCCAATTTTTTCATCCACGAATCACGCGAAAGACTCCTTTCGGCATTTTAACAGCAACATGCATACCAGAACGAAATCACTAAGCCTACTGTTATTTTTTTCTCATCGCTATAGGCTCTGCATAAAACGAGAACGCTCGTTACAGTTTTATGTGCTCGCTATAAAATAATTTCTCCTCGCACTCCCTTTCGCAATTTATTCGTTTCATAGGAGCGGAGCTGTCGTGGTACGGGATTCCCTGGTGTGCGTATTATGAAGTACCCAGTGAAGTTTATGGCTCGTTAAGTTAATACGCGAGCATAGCTTACTCTCGTCTGTCGTGCGCCGGTTGTGCGTAAGCAGTGTTTGCGGCAGCGCTTCGTGGCGACTTAACCCCTTCCCCTTCCTTCTCTCCATTTCTTAGCACTTCTGCGTGCAAGTTACGACCTGTTTCGTTCCCTCATATCTCACTTCACCCTTACAGAGACGAAGCCTCAATTATTTTTCTGTCCATTTTAAGTAAATATGTTTTACAGTTCCATGTTGATGATGTGGGAAAGGTTTTGAAAAATCAAGGCTAAATATAATAATAATATTTTACCGTGTTAAGGCAAAAATATTAAAGTATTTTCAATCTTAACTGCCCAGCTTAACAATTTTAAACGATTCCACAACTCAATGTTTGGGTTAATCTGGAGCTTTACGGTACTTCAAATCAAGGAAATAATACAGCGAAAACTCCTACAATGATTAATCTTGTATTAGGGTACTGGTGAGTGCAGATAAATTTCTGGGAGTTTTGATTTAAAATTTTGAAATTAGGTTTAAGAACGTATTTTTTCGTGTTCGAGGCCTATAAGTGTGAAACCAGTAAGGACGAGATAGCATGCACATCACTCCTCATCCTAGTCTCTAGTCGCAAGTCACTGAATTGACGTGCGGTGTTCTCGCCGACAATTCGCCCCTATGAAACATTCAGCGATGCTATTATTTTATTCAGCTATCATTTTATGACGTTAAATTAAAGACAAACTGGCATTGTAAACACGTATACCTTTTGAGAAATTCTGCACCAAGATTTTCATACCTTAAAACGACTGCAAGAAACCCCCTTTTCGTCATTTCCGGCAGCGAAAATATAAACTTTAGAGATACGCAGATGGACTGAAATGGGTATACATACGTATAAAGTTATTTGAATGCAATTCTCACGTAAACATAACTTAAGCACACGTAACACTTTTCGAATAATCTTGAAACATCCGAACTGGGTGTTGCTGTGCATCGTTGGTCTCAAAAATATTACAGAGTCAGAAATAATAATAAAAAAAAAAAAACCGCTATGGTGAATCTGGCCCGATACTATGCAAAATATGGTCACAAAGTCCCAACGACGTTACAGCAAAACAGGGTTATAAAGACCGCGTTATAGCGGGACTTGGTTTTTTTTAGTGGCCTCGAACTGACTGCAAACAGGCCTTCGGTCTCACGTACGCACGATGGTATATTCGACTCGGTCGCAATTAGTATTTCAGAGGCGCGGGAGAAAAAGTCGGGACATAAATCCACCGGCCCCGGCCGACACAAGCCGAGCAGCGTGTCCGATCGCCGCGAACCGGAGGAGGGATATTAATTTCCGAAGCGGCAGCATTCGTAACTGTCGGGCTGGGATATTAGCGTTATCTGTCACGTCGGAGAAACTGCTAGTTTCTCTTCATGTAAATAACGCGCTTAAGCTCCGGCGTGCGCGTTCGTTTCGAAACAGCTTCGCTGCACGTCGACGTTTCACCCTCAGACGTAATTTCACTGCAGGTGTACTCTAAAACCCCAATCAGCGGCTTCAGTCACGGAAATAAACGAGCCACTGATAGTTTAGTAGCTCGTACTGACAGCTGTGCCATTCGAATTAATTGGAGACCGATGACTTGAAGAATAGCGATTCAAAGGCACCAGGTTGGAAATCACCATGAGAGCAGCGACATTCAGTCAGTTTCACTGATTTCAGTTGAAACCATTTTTAATACGCCCGTTTTCACCTTTCCGAAGCCGACTTGCATTTTAAAGGTTAAGATTCCTACACAGCAAGCACTAGATGCCTGGATTGAGATATGGAAACAGGGCAACAATAAGGTCTAGACTGGCTTATGTGGCAACTACAATGTCGTTTTTAAACTCATGGCGCGAAAATGGCGTACAGTTTTTTGGTCGTTGCCATTTTCCTACGGGACTTCAAGCGATGGCCCTACTATTTTTTTTTTTTTACGGAAAGTGCGAAGCAAAGTTCAGCGCGTCATTCTATATATAGCTAGTGAAAGTTTAATGGTGTAATGAATCCTCATAGAGCCAAGCATCAAAAAATCTAATATTAAACATTTAAACTAACACCTTGTGGGGTCATTTTTAAAGTGTAAAGGTCAACATATGAATGTGTGTATCTTTTATATTTTGCTAGAATAGTGTATTTTGCAATTTTGGTGAATTCAAGGACACTGTTTTATGAACAACATTTTCAGTGGAATATTTTAGTGATTTTATTTATATATAACCCTTCAACCACCGTGGCCCCAATATTTTAAACATAAATAATAGATACAAACATTTATATTTAATCAACGATATATTGTATAGAGATATAACGAATATAATGTTAAACAAACAATCTCCTTGTAGCGGATGTCTTAAACCATTATTAGAGATGATGGTTTATCGCGGGAAAAGTTGACTGTTTGATGGATTTCAATACACGTCCAGCTTACCAGAAGATTACTGGCTTCAGCTTGTACGTGGAGCTGTTGCCCCATTTGACTGAGCCAATAAGAATCCCGATATTGTAATATTGGATGCCTGGTATTGGTCTGCAGACAGCTACGTTGTGTCAGTGTTTTCAAGGCTATCTTGGCACAAAACATTTTCGCGATATACCATCATCTCTAACCATTATATACAGTACAATAAGTTATAAACTGGCCTCGTGCTGAACTCTTTGTCACCAAATAAAATAAATAAATAAATACTAAAATCACTACTTTTACATCAAACTACGATATATTCGATCGAAGTATCCGTATGAATAAATCTCCTTAAGAAATATACGTAATTAAAAAAAAAAATTGGTTGTTTTCTTTCAAACACAAAATTTTACCGCAACATTCCTAACCATAAATTAAAATCGCACAACTTAAAATTAATACCACGCACGATTTGTTGGAAAAAATAATCGGGAAATAAATACATTTAAAAAAAATTTTATTCTCAGACAAATTTTTTTCCTTTGTAGTGGTATGAAATCGTTCAATTATTTTCTTGACTTCAATAAGACAATTGTCTTACTTATAGTTGACATTGTTTTCGTACAAAAGTAACTTCATGAACGGTGACTGAGCGTCTCCGCGTCACTTATGCAATTTGATATGTAAATAAATAATCACAATTATGGTTTATGCGGCAACCATAACGACTCATCGATAGTTAAGTCATTATTACCTGTGGTTCAAAGGAAGGCTTCACTAGTACGGAGGCTACTTAAGCATCCATCATTCTGAAATAAAAATAGTTCTTCATGCAACAGAGTTCGAACTTGGAAAAATTCAGCATACTTGCCATTTCATATTTACGATATTTTTACCCAGAACAGAACATTTCTCTGTGTCTCAAAGGGTACCTGCGATACATACAAATGATTTATTGAAAACACATTAAAAATAATTTCACTCCTATTGAGGAAGAGTTACAAAATATCCTAAATTCACTTTTTTATGGGTGCCCACTTAAGTGATGACCACAACGATGAACCTTTGTGATCGGGCTATATCGAGTATTCAGTCAAAACACTTCAGGTGTCGAATTTTGAACTATCATGAAAATAGTAATCGGTAATAGCCAGGCTTGGACAGCCGGGAAACGAGGAAGTAATCGCCCATAGCATGTAACTAGGAACAACCCCAACGATAGCCTACAATGATTTCAAGACACCTTGGAAAACCGAAACCCGTGTTGGTCAGACCTTGAGTCGAACCCTTGACTTTCAGAACACGAGGCTTATTACTGCACCAAAAATTTACAAGACTGTAAGTATGAAAGTGTAAGAACATGAAGCAGAACTTACAGATTACAGGTAACGTCCAATATATCTAAACACTTCCAGCTTTCAATACGTGAAATACAAGCACTTCAAGTGAATTTGTAGCGATAAGCGTTTTACTGCCGATGCATACAAGAACCTTACATACGAATCTTGGATGGTTAAGTGCTTGCTTGCAGTTAAAATATTATGTTCAAAATATCCTGGTTTTACTAAATACGTCCCATAAACGAAGGTGCTCATATTTTCAGTTCCAACAATATGATAACTGCTAGCTGCTTCCGTCGTCTGCCGAAGTGGGACTTCGTGACTGACTTGTACACTACAGAGATGATGTTTTTTTTTTTTTTTTCCTTTTATGCTATAAATGTACCGTTCACCATCCGGCGCCGCGTGTGTTGAAACGCCACAAAATTTATCGCTTTATTATGATGTTCGGCTAGCTTTCCTAAAGGTCACAGCGGCGTGAGTTATTTACGAGACGATGGTCTTTATGTACTGGCAAGTCTCGTCCTGATTTTGCGTCGTTCGAGTTCTGTGCACGAGAGTGGTGTCGACTACAACAACCATGCATCCTTATACAGGTTGTGAGGAAATTTAATTCTCTACCTTGAAGAGGTGATTCCTTTTGGAAAAATAAGTCGAAAATATATGGGACTCTTTCTGGTCAAAGTGAATATTACTGTGTTTCCTTAGATAAGTTGCGTTTGTGTGTTTACGGCTCAAAATAGCTGGCGTGGTAAGAATGCCTCTCACCGCCGTACACTATAAACTTTAAAGGTGGCGCAACGGTAAAATGTTGGACTCGCATTCGGGAGGACCCGAGTTCGATCCTCAGCTATGGACAACCTGATTTCTGTTCTACACATCGTTCCCAGCTCCTGTCATTGTACCAAGTTGTGTGTCACCATCTATAATGACCTCGCTGTAGACGAGACGTAAAGCTCGCTTATCTTACCTTAACTAGTGACTTTCTCACAGTTTCAGTAAGTTGCGAAGTTTTTTTCACTGGCATATATGTTGTTTTGTCTATGTTGACTGATAAAAAAGTGAGAAAACAACAGATTGAGATAACTAATTCAATCAGTAAATGTAATATATAATTTAATCGGCACAAATTCTACTATTCAATCTGCAATTTTAAAACTACAGTTTATATATGTAACTAAAATGTAATTTCAGGAAATTTCACAACGATTTCAGTTTAAGATAAATAACCCCCTTCCGAAGCAAGCTTGCTTTTAATTTTTATTTGCTCGTGAATTTGGTGTTTTGATTAGTTGCAATTAAATGTACAGTACGTTAATATTTATAGTTCACCTGCATAGTAATGAGTAGACATATTGTTAGGTTATTGCAGATAGTTTTAGTAATGTTCAGTATAGTTTTATCGCTCTTTATGAAGTTACGCTACTTTGAACAATTCAGCCTACCATTAGCAGTAAGTTTAATGTTAAGAATGCGCTGTACAAAATTAAAATACAATACTAGTGTAAAACTACAATAAGTCACTTAAACGGAAATTCTTATGTTCAAATATTTACCTTGCGCGAGTAGTTTATGTGTTCGCGCCGTGCCAAATGTTATTTTCGATTCCCGCAGGAGTCCCTTGTAATTTCATGCATGGTTTTATTCAGCTTGTGATATAATTGAGAAAAACAGCAGAATTACATTTAACGTAATTTTACGATTTTTTAAAAATATTCTCGTTACTTTTTTAGTAAGTGGAATCTCACATTCAAACTGTGAGTTAATTTCGCTGATAATATTATCAGTGTTCTATTAATTCCCGATGTAGCACTTTCAATAATTTGAATCTGTGTGACATCACTGGAGAATTGTGGATATTCAAAGTTTCCAGTTTACAGTGTATGTAATGTCGCACCATCTCTCCGCGCAAGTTATTCAACTGGCGTGCAGGCATTTGCTGTAGTTAGAGATATGATTTGTCGCGGAAAAACTTGACTGTTGGATTTCAACACATGTTCAATTTATGAGTACTGGCTTTCTCTTGTACGTGGAGCTGTTGCCCTATTTGACTGAGTCAATAAACTGTAACATTTGATGCCTGTTGTTGGTCTACAAACAGCTACGTTGTGTCAGATGTACATCACTCAGTCATATGTTGCAACTACAGCGTTTTCAAGTGTATGTTGGCCCATTTTCGCGATACACCAAAATCTCTACACATATTATTTTCCTATAAGACTTCACTCGGGGACTGTCATTTTATTTGTATATACAGTAAGTCGTCGATTTGGACATTTGCTTAACGGACACTTGTTATTAAAGACGACACAATTTGTCCCATTTATTTCAACAGCGGATATGAAATTTACTATAACGAACATTTCCCATTCGCTATATTTCGGAAACAGGGAATCATATTTCTGGACAACCTGTACTTCGAGCTGCGGCGTGTAAAGATGCGCGGTGTGTTAAACTCTTCTGTAGTACGTACTGTATGTACTACGTTTTTACTCCAAAATTTTATTCAAGACATTTTTAGACTTATGAATTTCTCCCGTGCGACGCACCATCTTAAGAGATACACGACAAATGTAGGCTATACATTTTTGCGAGATTCGGGGAACCTAAATCTACTTTGTAGCTTACATACGTAAATATTGGACAGTGTGATTTAATTAACGGACGTTTTGCATTACGGACACTTTCCGGGAACTTAACCGGTCCTTTAATCAAGGACTCACTGTACTACGGTTTAAAGGTTAATCAAGGACTCACTGTACTACGGTTTAAAGTCCAATGCATTTTTTTCAAAAACGATATGACTTTTGAATCCGGATGGTATTTTCCCAGATACGGCAGCATGAGAAATTGGTTTTTTAGCCATCGTTAAGGGGCAGTGGCAAGGCGTGGTCGTGTCCCGAGGCAACCAGTAGAAGATCCGACTATATAGGTGTATTACTGGAGAATATGTTCTTCGCTTCTTACACGCTGCTGGTTGTGGAGTGTACCTGTCTATACCAGTCATTGGTTATACAGACAACTGAGAATTGTGTATAGTCATTGCCAATCACCGCTTGCCCTGGAACACTTCACACATCGTCACTGCTAAGTGACCTTAAAATCGTGTTTATAAGAAGCGTTATATATAAACGTGTATGGAAATAGTATGAAGAGAGAGTTATTTTCGTAGGTAAACGAATTTAATGCACGATAAGTAGTTTCGTAAAAATAATCCCCAACTCGCTGCAATATATTTCTACAGTAGGCAAGGAGCACCCTATGTATGTATGAACACTTTGAAAATCTATTAAAACCGTAAACGGTATTGAGTTAAATTACGATTCTTCATGTTCTTCGAAACAGTCCTCTTCATGGAAATAATAAGGTTGAACGTCATATTATCGCATTAAATGGTTTTGTGGTTGGAATGTGTTCCATATATTTTCAACTCACTTTTTCATGTTAAATAACCTATTAGGGCGTGTGTAAAGTTCGTTATCTAGAAAATTTGCTAAAATGATCAGTGTATATAGCCCATGGACAATCAACTTTACGAATACTTTAAGTAAGATAGAAATCAAATTGTCGGCAATCGTCGCATTTCTTGCTTAGTAGTTTATCTCGGAAATCCAGTAGCCTACAACACGCAAAAAATAGAGAAAAAATTTATAAAGAATTAATAAAAATATTTCATTTTTGGGGATCACAAATATATTTGCAAAACTTAAAAGTCTGTGTTACTTCCGCTCATAGTTTGCAAGGTATGTCAGACGATCACTATTTATATAACATCACTAAAACTGTATTACTGACAGCATCTTGGACTGAACTATGTTATAACTCTAACAAATGTACCATAGCACAATTTCTCCAAACAATAAACATTTTCAAGTATATTTTGTATCTGTCTGAACAGACGTCAGTGTTGATTTACAAGGTATTTCATTTGCAGCGGATGGCATTTTTTAGGGTGGGAAGCGGGGAGAGATAAGAAAATATTTCTTGCATGCCGTAATGTCTTGCAGTAGACAGAAAGTGTCGATGGCATTCCTTGTATAAGTATCTTCGCTTAGCTAGAGGAAGCATTTGGACACTAAGGCAGGCCAAGTGGCGCTATCTGTTATCATTCTGCGGCAGTTGCTCGCAGCTTCACAAGGTGCGAAGCGCATCAATACAACCCCTCTCCTTCCCCAGAAACACCTCGGCCGCCCACAAACACCCGTGGAATCAATTAAGGCCATCGCTTGCCCCCGGGACCCACACACGAAGGGGCGTAGCCCCTCGGAATACTCCCTTCAGGACCATGATGGATGACCGCCAATTAGAACCGACCGTTTGATCATATTAACCCTTCTCCTCCACACCTCACCTCATTGCATCCTTAGCTCGTTAATTTCTGTTTTTTTTTTTCCTTGCGTTCTTCCGGTTCGTCTCCTCGGCGAATTCATCTGTACACGTTACATTATCTTCAGTCTCGGTGAACATGCAGACAGTGAAACGAAGTTAACCACGGAACCAATGCGCTGAATACAAAGTAACTAAATAACTGGCCGAAGACAGTGGTGAGTCTGAAGGTAATTATTTATAAGTTTATTAAATTGGTACTTGTTTTGAAGTATAAGGTTTCTCACCATAGGTGACGCTTGTAAATTCATTCCTCTTTAATTTTAAATACTTGAAAACATGTGATGTGTTCGTGATCTTCAAATTATTTTTGCAGTGGTGAAGTGTGACAAAATGTCTGACTGCTAGTCAGTGGATATAAATATCCTACATGATAGAGCTGGTTCCTTGTTCTTTTGTTTCCTTAAAGTTAATAGTTGAAGCGCTAGATGGAGTCAAATCTGGTCAATAATACATGAATAAGTAATAACTTAATATTCTTAAATGTTTGTTGCAATGGGCGTTTACAATAAGAATATAATGGTTTGTGGACATTCGCCATAGCTCATGTTTTTTTATTTTACTAAACAAGTGTTGAATAAAATACAAAACAAGTAAAAAACAGGAAAAGAAAACCCGCTGGAATTCGATCAGATTTTTCCTGTAGTATTGCTTTTCCTTTTTTTTTTTTTTTTTTTGTACTTTGTTATTCAACACGCGTTTGGTCAACTAAATAAGAGCGATGGCCTGTGCCCACAAACTAGTACATTCTTAAATTAAAAAAGTAGTTTACTAGTACACAAAGTTCAATTACTGGGAAAACCCAAAAGCGTCCGCAGTCTATAAATTTAGTGTGATCTTAATCAATTGACATTAGAATAAATTTATAACATTGAAACTGAGAGAAATATAAATTACGTTAATTTTGCTCTAACTCTTCTTTTCTTTTCAGTATTTACGAAAGGTTTAATAAAATCCCATTTAAATGACTTTCACTCTTGCCACTCCCCTGCTACCGTTGAGAACTTTTAATGTGATGAAAGTGGTGTCAAGCTGAAAACTCAGAGTTAATGGTTTAATTTGTTTGAACTAACTGAGTAATAAATGCCACTAGTGAGAACATTAATGAATAAAATATGTTATACACTAAAGTAAAAAGTTATATTTCATTGTTTACAACGGACTCGTTTTAGTTGTTTACAGTAGGTATATTATACAGGTTTGAAGTCATCCCCGGTGTTTAGAAAGTGTGCATGCTCTTTCAAGACGTCGAATAATTTTTCCGTGGCAACAATGTTACAGACGTTGCTTACTATTTCATTTCAGATGGTGGATCCTTACTTCTTAATTTAAAATATGAAGCAATGATGTTTTTTTTTTTGCGAACCTAAGGAACATATAACAGTTTTACTTTAGAAAACTTGTCTAGTTGTAGCCTGTAAAGAATAAACAGATTATTTATTACTGAACAATCTGTCAAAGAGAAATTTTTCTACGAGTTTAGGATCAAATCAAAACTATAATTTTTTCATAAACGTTCCTTTTTGAAATACTGAACGTTAATTACTGGAGTGCTTGTAGCTCTCATCTAGAAATTTCGAGATCGGCCACTGAAACGTTGCTCCTTCAGGATTTTTCTGGCAGTAGTGTGTTTGAAGGGTTGTCAGACAGTAGTGCACTTGAAGTATTGTGTGAATTGTTGCCCCTTGGAAGAGACAAAATACCCTGATGTAACCTAACCTGACAAAACATTACTTGACCTAACCTAGCCTAACAAACCTGAAGGGCAGCACTTCCAAGAGGCAACAATTCAGACACCCCTTCAAATACACCAGTGGCAGAAAAAAGGGCCTGCCCTTTAAGGGGCAACAGTTCAGGATTAATAAAGCACTAAAACAAAAGCTTTGTCAGAAATTGGAAGGCTTCCCTTCCAGTGGCTTAATAAATACGCCATTTCCAGAAAAATCCCGAAGGGCTGCTCTTCCAGGGGGAAACACTTCAGCTTACCCACTAACGCTACGCACAGTAAACGTTCCCTTACCAAGGATCAAAATAGTGTTTTTTTTTTTCAAGCGCTCTGAACACTTAAGATAGCGGCAGCAGAAAATAATAATATTTATGTTTGTAGTGAATATTTCATAAACGACTGACAGCTGTAATATCATTTTCATCCATTTTTTATTCCCATTATTGTTTCATAATGGCATGCCAAAGTAAAGATTGTACTGTTTTTGTAAGGTACTCAATATAATAATTGATTTCCTGCAGTAACAAGATGATCCATAGCAACATAACGTGTCAAGATGTACATAGTGGAACTGATAATACTTGTCGACATATTTTGCAGTTGTGAAAAATTATTGAAAGTAACGAAAATCAACCTTATTTTTATAGCTTTTTTTTCAATACAAAACCATTTCCTTTTTTAATATTTGGAGATTTAATTCAGTCACTAATCTCTATCCATTCCCTTAGAACTATCTATATTTCAAGGTGGTTTAATTTTATTATGTAAGTTCCAAAAACATTAAAACTATGATTCTGATCAGCGTTATTAGACAGAAATTTGGTTGAAGGTGTGAAAAACAAAAATGAATCGGAGAGCAACGGTCCGGGCATCTTCCATTCTCAACAGAGTCGCTTGTCCGATGATTGACTTACATAAATGGGATTTACATTACGATGACTATAAGTTCATTTAAGACGGTTACAAATAACTTTACACTGAAAAAAGGAACTGGGAAAGGAATCGACCTCGGTGATGGAACCATCTGAACATTCGATTTTGAGAAACTATGGATAACCGAAACCAGGAATACGGACATCGGTATTTCAACCAGGTTCCTCCCGAAAGCAAGTAGAACGTGTTTCCTTTGCGCAACCTCACTCTGTCTTTGAATCCCAAATGTTTTCTTCTTTTATAGATTTTTCAACGTTTTGTGAATTAATTTCAAAGAAAATGTTTTAAAAGCATGATACCAACCAGAAAATAATTTTTGTCTACTTTATAAAACATAATCATGAACAATTTAACAATAAATGTTGGTAAATGCACAGTTCGATAAACGTATTATTTACAAAGGTATACATAGGCACAAGTGTTTCCTGAATCCAATACAACCTCATGAATAAATTTCTCTGGCATTGGACCTTTCATTTTCCTTCAGTCAGTTTTTAACGTTTGTCGGCATTAAGTTTCGATTTTTCATAGAATTAAATAAAACATTACTACGTTCAAATCCCTTAATGAATTTCCATGAAACTGCTCTGCCGTGTACTAGTGTATATAAGTATTCACCATAATATACGCTTTTTCATAGTAATAGAGTGCAATTGTGAATTTTTCAATTTCTGAATATAAGAATAACAAAATTTTTATTATGATCACTTTAATTAACTTCTTTAAAAATGTGCTGCCCACTTTTATAATTTCCTCACACTATTAGTTTATTAAATATTACAATTATATAAAATATACCAAAAATATAGAAAACCGTTTTTGACTACTTGAACACCCTTAATTTGGTGCCGAGCTGAAGAGCACACAAACGCGACCAACTGAAAATATAAACTCATTACTCCTGAATTATTCTCGACTATGTTTCATCAAAGTAATTTAGATCCAGCATACCTTAAACCAAAATCATAGTACAGGTTGTACGCATTTAACTTGTCGTGTTTCACGAACATCCCTCTTTATTAATTGCTTCGCCATATGTACAATTTTAATTTTCGCGTACGTTAAGGTTGATATTCTTGCGGAGGTTAGTCAACTGCACAAAATCAGGCGATCAGGTTTATATTCCAGGCAGAGATAGATCCCGATTTTTCAAACGTCGTAAACGTGGCGGACGTTTTCGTACCCACCCCCCATTTTTCACATTCCTTCACTTGTTCATTGTAGGGCCTCATTTCATGTCATCCCTCAGGACTCGGCAGACACCAACAAACAGAAAGGTTAAGGCACCCGCCTGGTGGATGTGTGTTGTGTGCGTGTGGCATGGCGCCAAGGGCGATGTTGACCGGCTCATCTGGTGCGGTATCGTCTCTAGCGTGCAGTGGTATCGTAGATCACTCACCTGACTGGCAATTTCAATGGTGACCCACCTTTTTATTGGTGGAATGTTTTAAGCTAAGTCCAATACGCTTATCTGTCGTAGTTTCACACAAATCCCGCGAGTAGTTGTTTATAAATAATGGATTAAAAAATCAGTTTTTAGCCATTTTGAAGGTCTCCGAAATGGCATTTCTAATTACCATGATGTTTTGAAACTACCATTCCGATATCTTTCGAAATGTTTGTTCTTTTCGTAAATACACACATTAGGAACATGTTAAGAAGTTTCTTACAGAAAAGAGTTTTGCTAGCACGCTGCTGCGCTGTTTACACGACAGGAGGCCGCCTTAAGAGGGGTGTTATACAATTGTATAGTATTTTCAGTTTTTGAACCATAACATTAATTCAAAATGTATTATAAAAATTGTCTCTTCGACAAACATAGGATATACTCCTGGTAAACTATTCGACATAAATAATAATGGAATATTTAATTAATTTTCCTTGCAGAAACATTGCAAGAGAATTTTTGAAGTTAACATATAATTCTCTTGCAAAAATACTACAAGATGAGTTAATGAAAGATTCCGTTATTAATTAGGTCAAACAGTTTACCAATCAAATAGCCTACGATTTGTCGAAGAGAATCTTTATATAATACAATTTGAATAAATGTTATGACTCATGAACTGAAAATACAATTAAATTGTCTAACACCCCCCTTAAAGTGTATCCCTTAAGCAGCCTTCCATTTGCTTAAGATTTTGAGGTAAATGTACGTGTAACGAAAGCTAATTACCTCTTAGTGGTAATTTAAATCGTAGACTACTTGCAAAGAAATATACCTCCACACATGTAAAAGAAAGTTACAGACCTGGCAATGTAATTTTCCATTGCATGGTGGCGCAGACCCTCTATGGCGAACGCGCGAGCGAGATTTCAGAGTAGTTTGTGTGGGGGAATACACACCGTGCAGGAATTTCCACACATGTTTGGAAACCACATTTCCCGCATAATGTTGGAAAATATTTCCATACACTTGATGAGAAGAATTACTAACTCGTTTTAACAATGATGCTGCAGTTGATTTACTATGTACAGTACCATACATATTTAGTACTGTAGATAGAAAAAAATATATATATACACAGACTAATTAATGTATGTCATTTCGTAACGTATGCATTCCTTAATTATTCATCCGATGGTGAAGAACTTTGAGTTTTCTGATAAATTAAATTCTATGTATAGAGAAGTGGTGGCAAAACCAAGTATCCAAAAAGTCAGAGAAATTTGTTTATAAAACGGTAAATTTGTATTATTTAAAATATTCGTAAATTGTCTGTTTCTGAAAATATTTTCAGCAAACGAAAAAATGAAATTACCGAAGTTTTGCTTTTAGTATTACTAACAGTGTTAATATTTCTACTTGTGTGAAATTTTAAGTGCCGAAAGGTTATTAACAAAATTTCATTTTTATTATTATTATTTGTTTATTGAAAAAAAATGTTTTCTTAGATGTTATTAAAAATTTTAATACGGGTTTTTAACGAGTTACTTAAGATAAATTAGTGTACTTAGATTGCATAACAAGAGACTAAAAAAAAGTGGCATTAAATTGAAAACCACATTAACGGATTCGCGGGCAATAGCAAGTTCTTTATAAAATTGTGTGGGTTTTCTGCTTCTATTTTTTATTTCTTTTAGTGAGAACTTGTCCAACATTTTTATTGAAGTTGCAATCGAGAATGTCTCGGAACCCGATTACAAAGTAGCCAATTACAACCATCAGTTTGATCAAAACCTACTGTTTACGATTTCGAGTTTAACTGTCCATAAACCAAACGAGACTTTCAGAATTTTCGGACAGCAATGATTTAAGGTAAGATGTTTCTAATGATTATTTCCGACAGGCTTCGCTCTACCTGTACATGATTGCAGCCTTGTTAGTGTATGTTAATAGCCCTGGCGGTTTTACGGCGTCAACCTAACACGCATTATAACTAGCTTGTTTCGTATTTCAAGGTCACATTTTGATATCCGTTACTCAGCTTTATCTCATGTCGTTTCTTGCTACAAATGTACACCTTAGACATAATAAAACTTTCAAGATACCATTTCTACTGCAAATGTTGCTTTGTAGCACTTCAGCACAAGTAAGAATGCATTTTAATACTCTTAATGGCAACGCTCACAGAAAAATTTAACAAGCTGGTTAAGAGTTGCACTTTCAGAAAATAAGATAATAACTACCACCTTGAAATGCAATCGACACGAAGGAAAATACCACGCTCGTAGGCCCATAAGTGATCATAAAAAGTCTACTGAAAAAATTTAAACTAATAATTAAAAATTAAAAATAAAACTGACGCTAGAAGCAAGGATGCAATAAGGATGACACTGCCTATAATTTCTAAGCACACTGTACCTACCCGACATGTAGACCCTGAATTTACTGTAAGATTTAGGTCAATGACGTTTTTTTTTCACTCGACTTTACGTAGCTGAGTACCATACGTGCCGTTTCATAAATTTATTTGTAACCCACCGTTATGTTTTGTGATACAGAAGTCTGAAAAAGCCATTTTTAGCAGTGTAGAAGGCCTTAAAATAAGTAGTCAGATCATGCATACGTGTTATCTTTGAAGTACAATTCCACCATTGTCTGAAATGTGTTCCTTTTTTGCTTGTGAAATATGTTATTCAGAACAAATTTAATAGCTTCCTTGAAATTCGCTTTATTTAAAACACTGTTTATACAGGATGGCCTTATACTCCTTGCGACTTGATTACCGGCAGAATTTTCGGCTTTGATACATGGCTCGAGATAAGAAAAATTCGCATTGTTATTTGGGAACAGAAATAATTAATACGATACACTCTAAAGATGTAACACAACAAAGGTTGAATTTTTCTAAGCGAAGCGTGGAATCTGCTAACGTGATATGGATACTTGAAATTTGAAGTATTACTTTTATTATAATCATGACACTGAACTAATTAATTAAATAACATTCAAACAATTAATTTTACATGTAATTATTTTGTGAAAAAACTTCGTGGACACACCACGACTCGAACCTGCATCCTTGCGCGTAAATACCCTTAGGCCTCCTTGACTTACATGCTAGACGTTATTATTTATTTGGATATATTCAATGTATAGTTCTGTGATAAACTCTTAACATTGAAGCATGTAATTAACACGAATATTATCATTATTTCAGAGAAATGCATTCCAGAATATGCGATTTTTTTTTATACACGACATATTCAGCCTCATACAATTGTACAAATATACGTGTATGACAAACGAAACAGTATGATTACATTTAAACATGGCAATATTATGAAAATTAATAAATTGAGGTCTTAATTAAAAAATTATAACTGACAGCACTGTTAACATATTAAAATGTTTAAAAAAATTTAATAACAAGTTTGCAAGTAAAATATACAAAAATTCTAAAATACAAATAAAAAATAGACGTTAATATTAACACAAATATCAATAGCACTTTAACACAACAGATCAGCAAGTTGTCCTGACATTAACGTGACTTGTACATCTTCTTGAACATTACAATTGAGACGGTACTCTTCAAACCCTCTGACAGGCGATTCCACAAGACAGAGGCACAAGAATTGAAAGACTTTATATATACTGACTTGGTGTGGCGCGATATTGCAAAGTTACGTTTGTTTCGCGTGTTGTGCTTATGCATATGGGAGTCTTGGGCCAGTTTCTCGCCTTGGTAGAATTGTTTTTTTTTTTCGACAATAGTAACTTATTTATGTGAGTAATAAAATAATGCAATCTTCTCAGGTCCATGTTCAACCAGTTTGCTTTTGTAAGTGCTTTGCTGATGTTAAAAAAATATTTTTTTTGTTATTTTTTGATTGAATTAGTAGCTTAAGAGTTTGTTCCATACTTCTGCAATGATTTCGAAAATTTGCTGCCTAATACTCGTATTTGACACTAATGTGTCATAATTTGTAGCTGAAATGTTTTGTAGCAATGTACTGAACGGTTTTTTTTAGATTTCTTCACCGAAAGTACCACGTTTTTTGTCGTTCGTGAAACTAAGTCAAAATAAAGCTATATATATATATATATATATATATATATATATATATATATATATATATATATATATATATATATATGCTGATTAATAGTAAATCATTTTGATAAACAGATTCACAGATTGTGCTTCGCGTAACTGCACGTCGTATCAAAATTTTTCAAAACTTTTATTTAAAAAGTTATTGGCACCAGACTGAAACAAAACTAAGGAACAACCCCTGAAGCACGTGTTTGTACTTATAACATCCTGTAAGCAAGGGTTTTATTCCAACATATGAAAATTCCACAGCAGTAATTAAAAATAGACAACATTAACATATCGCAAAGTTTAGACTTGAAACCTGTGGGCAAAATTATGTTTGAACTTGTACAGTAATTTCAGGCAATAATATGCTCTTTGAATATTACTTGATATGTGTTTTGACCCGTCAATGTTAGAATCGAGTGCTACCCCAAACTTTCTGTATGATGAGCATGGGGGTAAGTATTTAATTGTTCATGAGAATTTGTTTTAAATCTGATACTTTTTAAAATATTTTCTGGTTTCCCAACTATCATGTCGGAACACTTAGAGGTATTCAATTTAAGAGCGTGTGAGGTACACCAATTAACAATACTAACAAGATCTTCACTAATTTTATCCACGGTAGATTGAGCGTCTGTTGGAGAACATGAAATCGTAAGTTGTGTGTCTGCTTCGTATTGGTGACAGTTAAAATATCATAAACAGTTTCTACAAAAAAAAATTTTTTGCCTCCTGCGTTGATCCTTGTGGTACACCTTGAACAAATTTTATGGTCTGAGATCCACTTGTCATTATGTGTGTATACTTCTGCAAACTATATAATTTTAAAACAACCTATATTCTGGTAGACCACAAATTTTTCCTAAGTTTTTAACAATGAAAATTCTTGTAACTTAACAACAATTTTGCAATGAGTTTTTAGTACATTTACAAAGTTTTTAAAACGGCAAAGAAAAGCTCTGTTATTTTTGCAAAAAAAAAGTAAAACATCGTATAAAAGTATGGCTTCTTACAGCAAATAAACAGGTAGCGAAAAAAGCACGAAACCAGAAGACAAGCAAGGGGAAGCCGCGGTGGTCGAGGCATCAAACCTCTCGCCTCCCACCTAGGCGATGCCCGGGTTCGATTCACGGTGGATTCTGTTCCAGATTTTTCGAATGTGGGAAACGTGGCGGACGTTGCTGTTGACTTGCGAGTATTCTCATCACTAGGGACCTGAAAAATTCGCGTTTTCTTGTGGGCACGTGACATATTCCAAAACCTGTAAGTTCGCGTTCATTTCACAGTTGGTCCTTGGCTTATTTGAACACCTCCTAGATGGTGGTTAACAAATAATAAAGAAGCAACTAAGGGCCGTAATTATAAACGTCCTCCGAAGGCTTGCTGGCAAGCCCCTGGCCTTTATTCGCGCAGCAGTTCGCTGGCGGTCTTCCACCCTTCCTACACTATAGTTGTCTGCCGATGGATCACCAGGAGATCGCCGGCTGAAAGGGAGTTGTATGGTTCTCCTTCATAAAATTTGGCAACACAGCCTCATTTTTAGCAGCGAACCTATACTCAAGTGCTCAAAGACCACTGTTATGAACACACCTAACTTTGAAAACAAAATCATTTCGATTTTGTTTTCCTTGTCTGTAAACAATTTTGTTCTCTTTGTAGTGGGACACACGTGAGATATTCGAAGTGATTGAAGGAAGCCGCGGAAAAGTTTGACTATGGAAGATAAAAAAATTCGACAGTGCGATACACTCCTAAAGAAAAAGCAATTTTTTTGACCTGATAAAAATACAAAAACATAACTACAAATAAGAAAACTGACTCCGTGTCCAATTACAACAAAAGGAAATGTGGAAGAAAA
This sequence comes from Medauroidea extradentata, assembly GCA_003012365.1. Classification (NCBI taxonomy): domain Eukaryota; kingdom Metazoa; phylum Arthropoda; class Insecta; order Phasmatodea; family Phasmatidae; genus Medauroidea; species Medauroidea extradentata. The sequence goes on from PNEQ01021279.1 coordinate 33,335, forward strand.
TCACTGCAGAATGTAATGCTTGCGATGTATCGCGCAGAGATGAACTGCAGTTGAAAAGGGATCTTCCGTGTTCCTAATATATATTTTGGGTAGTCGCGCATGTCGTTGGTCGTCTATTTATTCATAATAGTTGACAACTTCATCCATTAGCCACATGAATTCGTTAAAATCCTCGCCATTTTTCATAACTGGTCTCTAGAGAACAGCTGGTGATTCACCGAATGAGGTCTGACCGTCATTCACCTGCAATCTCCCAAAAAGTGGAAACTTGGTGGCGAATGGATGTTCGCCGACTATCCACCGCTCTCTGAAAGAGGTCTATAATGTGCAAAACACCAGATTTGGGTGGAGGGAGATTGGTTGTACTTGTAAAGACGTTTATAATTACCGGCCTAAATGTTGCTGTCACTGTGTCAGGGAACAGCCAGTTAGCTGCTGATGCTTACTTGAGTACACACACATTCTTGGAGGCTAGCCTACATATCAGTGAGTCCGCGAATTCATCCCGTCTCTACCCATCCATCACGCCGGTCATTTCATTCCGTCGCTGCTCCACACTCAGCTCACCCTCACCTATTTCATTCCTCGGGCCGGAGGGCAACAGGCATGTCTCGCTAGTCGAGCAGCCGACCCAATCTTCACCTCCGGCCTTCTCTCATACACAGTATGACCATGCCAGAAGGCGAGAATACGTAGTGAATTTTCAGAAGACAAGCAAGAAGCACTGCGCATATGAAGCAATATTCCCATTGGACGAGTCCTTCCTGCATCGAGCAATAACGTCAATTGGGGCGGCGTTTTCTACTAGGGTGAAGTTGACCGAAAATAAATTACATGAAGGCTAGAAAGTAATAATTTGTATGATTTACAGGAACATCAAATGACTAGACGTACAAAATTCGCTACACATTCTGTCCGCGGGCTACAAACCTAACGGATGTCTCCTTTTGGCCAAAAATGTCGTGACCTTCCAAGGAGGTTGCTTCTGGCCAGTAATTAAAATGTCTAAGATTTTTTTCACATTCGCCAGCCATAACGGATAGGTAGATTGAGGTCTCCCTCCAGACATACTCTACATGTCCATACGTCGCCACTGAAAGGCGTATCTTTGGTGTGTCGCTAAATAACGCGAACTTTGTAGATTCCTACATATGGCTAATCTAAAACAATGGTATGATTGCCCTCGAGAAACAATGTACAATTAACATGCTATTATTTTTTTTTCCCCGGTTAACGTTACTTTCGTGGTCAACTTCGCACCAATTGACATTACTCCTCGTACACGATACCGTAATGAAATAATTGAAGACACAAGTGAATGAAGGTGTTATGTAGCAAAATCAAAGTTCTGAGTAAAGTGGCATTAAAGTTAGTTCCAGCTAAGCCGAACAATGTAACATAACCTCTTCATCCAGATCTGTATCTACAGATATGCTGATTTTCTGTGAGATCTGAGTGTTATGTGAAAAGTAGGTACATAACACCTTTATTATTGTAACAAAATGGATTTTTTTTATATTGTAACATAACGCCTTCATCCACTTGCGTCTTCAATTAATTTAGCGGAGACGAGATTCCCGGCTTCTCTCTTCTTGATTTCCCAGAATCCCTCAAGGCTTGATTTATCACCAAGAAAATACTGCATGATCTTGGAGTCAAATATATCTCAAAATTTTGCTGTCCCCATAAATAATTTTACTTCTATTCCGTGGAAATCTTGTCTGGCATTTTAGAAACCTAGCAGGATTGGTCAGAATTAAAATAATAATAGCTCTTTATTTCTTAGAATTACTTTTACAATAGGACACACAAAGTTTCTTAAATAATTATAAAGAACCATATGTGTTGCTCTTCAACATAACTTGCCGTTTCTAGTTTCAGTTCCGTATTGCATATCGTTAGTTATAAGAAAACTCAACAGTCGTATAACTATAAAATTTTACGACATTTTTGTCGATTTCTCTTTTAAAGAAAATGTCGTAATATAAACATTCAGCCGGGGTGATTTCAAACATACGAAGGCATGTGGGAAGGCGTTTACGACACTTAACTTACGTAGCATCCTGTCGATTATGACCAGTCGTCCGCTATCATTCGTGACTGGTTGCTAACGACGTCCACTCACGGACACGGAAATGAATTGCTGTCGTTACTCGTTTCCGGTCTTATTTCTAGTGTCGCTTCCGCTTATCTAGCCTAGTGTCGTCTACACAGGCATAGCACTATATTGCTTAAAAACGGCTCGTTATAGTCATGATAAAATACATAACATTTCAATTCCGTAAACGTGATCATGGTACCTATTAAATTATTATTTTAATCGACAGATGCACAATGGAATAATAATGGTCCAAGTGGGTATAGGTCAAACCTACGCTTATTCGTAAAACTTCAGTAAAGGTCATTTCACACGATCAAATATTTATTGAATTCAATCTCTTGAATTCAGTCTTTTTTTTTTTTTAATTATCTACTAAACCTGCACGACACAAAAATACTTGGTTCAGCCAACACAAAATGTACTATTATTTATTTAAATATATATATATTATTTAAAAGAAATTACGCTCTGTTTTAATTTTAATATGGTTAAATTCGCATACAGAACTGAACTGATATTTTATTTGAATTAATACTGTCAGAAAAACCTCTACTCCATTCTAAAATATTTTGATTCAAGAAAATTTCAAACATGTCCGAAACGAAAATCTTTGACGAAATACACGATATTCAATAAACTGAAAGACAAAATGGCCCGGTTATGACGTCAACATGGTGTCACACGACATTCAAGAGATTGAATTCAATAAATTTGATGGAAAATTGAAGCAAAATTTGATCGTGTAAAAGGGACTTAACAGACATGTGCTTAAACATTTTAATTGTGACCTTATATGTGAAACATTTGTCACTCATTGCCGAAACTACACATGTCTGCTCTCTGTTGGTAACCTATTGTACTCTGTGCACTGATACTTCCCAATTTTCGAAGCCCTCAAAGTTGTTTATCGCTATATTAAGGTATATCACAACATGTGGTCGGCTTACCCTACTTACGACACTGTGTGTAATTTCAGACAATTAACTGGAACAAATTTTGCAGTGCTCAAAGACAATTTAAATTTACTGAATAACATTTTACTCGAGGCATCAACAAACGTAATTAAACCACACCCTTCAAAGTAAACTTAATTTCATCAACGATAACACAGTGACAGTCTGCAACTATTCGTTAATTAAATCTATGTTTACAAGTATATTTATTTCATCATTCGAACAAATAGCGAGATACACTTTTGTCCGTGTGCATGCATACTTCGCAATTATAAAATTCATGCAATTTTACCACTGTTGGAAATATGTACTGTACGGGTGTTAAAGTTGTGAATTAAGCTGTACGTAGGAATGATAATTGCTCAATGCTGTCAGATCTTTTATAGCTGTGGCTAACGTGATTTCCGGGATTGGTCTGCGGTTTGAATTTCCCCCCCCCCCCCAACTCCTCGTCCAGGTATATCGGGAGATATATATGTGAGCGAGAGAATTTGGTCAGCGCTCAACATAGAGGTCTTAAGCGCTGGTGAGGGGGGGAACGAGGTGAGTATGAAGCAGCGCCGTGATGTAAGAGTGTTGGAAACTGGAGATCCCGGAGAAAACCCGCCGACCAACGGTGACGTCCCGTACCATGAAGATGTACGGCGGCTATATCATGGACCGATTTTGTTGCTGAATCTTCGTTGCACTTGATTTGATAAAAATTATAAAGTTCCTGTTTTCGAATGACCCGTTTCTGTGATTCTACGCACTCATACACGAATATATTGTTTCAAAAATTAACTAAGTAATAACAAGATATTTCTACCTCTTTGCCCCAAATAGAACCAACAAACCAAGTCGACCAAATGTGCTAATTAAAGACTACTGTGAGAAGTTTTAAGGGTTTTTAAAAAGAATCTGGATATTTTAACGTTTACTTAATATAATATTTTGAAAACTTGATTATGAAAAAGAAAACTGTTTACCAATTCTCTGGATTCAACTACTTCCGTCGCCATGATGAAGCATTTATTTTAATAATTCACAGTAGTAAAATACAAGCACGCAGTGTGTATCGTCTATGGAACCACTGGCTTCATCTCGCTGCTGAAAAATTTCATCTCAAACCACCCTGAACTACAATCGTTGTGAAAGCTTATTGAATAACCATGAACCAAAGTTTTAGCTTCACTCTAAAAGAAGCTTTCGAATAATGTTCTGTAAAATGCCGCTAGTAGAAACTCATGCCTGAGTAAATTATTTACAGTAGACCATTGGAATACTTCTCCACCCCCTCCCTATTTCAACAAAAAAAAGCCAACCGCAAACATGCGGCTACCATCTAGAAGTTCAATTAAAGCCACTGAAAATAAGCGTCTTGGAATAATGTAATTCAACCCTATTAACCCCGTTCTCGCTAATATTGTGTTATAAATTCTGAAAGGGAGCAGATAACGTCAACAATCATATCGATTTATTGAAAATTATTTTTGTTGTGAAGCTTAAATTTTTGAAAAATACATTTCTTTACCCGATTCCTTGGAATAAATGCATTTGTGGAATTTTGTGTTCTGCACTCATCCTGTTGACTAAAGCGTACTCTGCTTACTTATGTTTTCCTATTCTCTGCAGTTTTTTCCACAGACATTCGCATAGCGACGGAATATGTTCAGAATAATAAATCAAGTCATGCACCTCATTGCACAACTCTCTTTGAAAGATCACCCCTTAAGAGTTTGTTGACCTGGTGCATGAGTCGTGCCGTAGCGTGGAACGAAAATATTTTTCTTGTACAACTATTTAAGAAGTTTAAAATCGGTTTAATACTAAAAGAATACACACTTCAAATTGTGCCCCTGTGGTTTTAAAAATGCCGTCCGCTAGTTAAAACCATTACAGCAGAGCTTCTCAAAAGCGCTACAAATTACTTTTTCAAGTTGTAGTAGCTGAGAAATTATTAACGGTAATCGTACAACAAATTCATAGAGACCTGCATTGGACTTTAACACATATTTTCCACAAGTAAAATAATAGTGTCATCGCTGGAAGTAGCATTGAGAAAACACAGTCTACGATAACACTGCACGCTAGGTTAGTACTCCGCGCCTAGAGGCGATGAGATGTTTGACGGGCGTGTAATATTCGACTTATCGCCTTCTCCGTTTTCGTGCCTCAAACTAAAAAAAAAACTACGGTTTACTTACTCTTAAGGCCGCGGGTCCCTACTTACGCTATTTTAGTAAGTTTTTTTTTTTTTTTTTAATCCTGAAAGGGAGCAGATATCTAAAAACTGTTACATAGAGTTGTAAAATGTTGGCACTACGTGGCCAGATTTTTTCAAAAGATAAGATTGTATGATTTTGGTTAATTTTTGACATTAAGAAAACTTAATTAAGTCGATAATTAGCCACAATTACAGAAACTTATGTTTAAGAAAAGGTACATAGTACCAAATATTCTCAACATTTCTAAGTAATGGTTTGTGATACTTACTCCATTCAGGATTTAAAAACTAAAACTCGCTGAAACAGCATACATAAGAACCCGTGGTGATCGGATATAACAAGTCGCGTGACTGGGTGGACCTACTAACTCTAGGAGGTTACTTCATATAACCGTACTGTAGACGCAAGCGAGGATAGATTCACCAAGCGCCAAGCCAGGACGGGACGGCGCACGAGGACCCTCACAATGTTACCGAGTTGTAACTCACGGCACTTAGCACTGGGCGGAGTCACCGCGGAGGACTCGGGGTTTATTACCGGCCACGTTATTGCTCATGACGAGCCGAGCAGGCACTTAACCAGGCAGAAGGGGTAGAAGAGCAACACGCCTCGTCGCTGGGCTATAAACACTTTTACAACGGCGATACGTTGTCCTCTGAGAGCAGTCGCAGCACCTCTTGGTTGGCGACAGCAGCCTGGCCGACACGAAGAGGCAACCGAGGTGAAAAAAAAAAAAAAAATGGTTGATGGAACCAACTGCGAAGTCCGCCGAGTAGGGTGCAGAGTTTAGGCCGTGGTGTCTGCTTAAGGGTGTTCAAGTGCGATAAAATCATAAGTTCATGTCTTTATTAAATATTGTTAGTTTTGTAGACGATACCTGTGAGTAGGCTTACAGCTTCCTCTTACAAAACAAAGTTAGCTCTCATAGTTTTCTCATAGCGGTGTGACAAAGTCAAAATTAGCTTGTTATGCTGCCATGCAAATAGTGAAAACCAACCGATCTACGTGAATGAAATTATTTTTCTGTGACATTACATCCCATGAGCTATGCAATAAAGTAATTAAAAGACCATAACGTAATGTTTTGAATTTTTTAAAAAAAATCACAAAATTACAGGGAAAATGTTGAAAATTCAGCAAAAATTTTAAATACAAAAATAGTTCACGGAAATTTAAAAAAAAAATATTATGTAGCCCGTGGCATGTTATTTCACTGTGAATTATTTCACTTACGTAGGTCAATTGGTTTTCACTATTTGCATTTCAGCAGAACATGTCAATTTTGACTTTGACGCACCGTTGTGAGAAAATTTTGCGAGTTAAAATTGTTTCGTAAGAGGAAAATGTACTCACAAGTATCGTCTATAAAACTAACATTATTTCATAAAAATATAAACTTATGATTTTAACGCACTTGAGCACCCTTAAGAGGGCGTGGTACATAATTCAACGCTGAAAGCATTCATCTATAACTGTAGGTTTCTTGAAGCCAATTTGCGTAAGTTAAACAATAGCAATCCTAGATAATAGTTTTAGCCAACGTTTTAAACAAAATTGTTCCCAGTGTTGCAAACTTCTGAGGTACAATCTCTGACGCTGGAATTTAACTGCGGCGCAAGAGATCACGCGCAACGATTTAGTAATTTCGGATAAATAATTACTCATAAAGTTGTCAGATACCATTATGTAGGATTGTCATCGAGTATTTCAACCATATTGGCTTCGAAAAAGCGTAGAAATCAATTGATGTTGTCAGCGTTTATTTATCTACTACGCACTCTTTAATTGCACGGTCTAACCACAATTTTCAGCACCATGTTTTTATTTTTAAATATGTATCAGTTTTTTTTGTAGACACAACATGTGACTAAATTTGCGCAATGCAAGACATTTTCAGCACTAAAACGAACCTAAAATATCCGATTCAGCATTTGTACTGCAAATATTGTCTTGTGTAGTAACAAAATTAACAAAATATTACAAATTATTGCCCATAATTTGCTGTCAAATTTATCCAAACATATATGAAATGGAGTATATTATGCATTTTTTACAGTGGAGTGGTACGTGGTTTGAGATTGAACTTAAAACTATATTTTATTTTCTCTTGTACATAATGTGTTTCTTGGAAGCACGTTGTTTAACTTACAGAAATTTAATCACCCAAGGAAAAAACACAGTTAAATTCCGTACAAATGCCCATGTTCATCATTCTCAAGCGCGAAGCCAGTTTTAGATACGGTGGGATGATACCAGCCTGTTATCCTACCTCATTGCGGTGATAAAATAACTTTACAGCAAGAACGAAAACTATCGAAAGGAACAAAAATTGTATGTTCATTAATGGTTTTCTGTTTTAGTAAAAAAAATGGTTCTTGTCCTGCCCGGCCGATTTTACAAAGAAGGTTGGTGGGTCGTGGAAATATTTTGTTGTAACTGGCACAAATAATAGGGAGTTCGTAAGGAAAATGATCTAAGATTACACAGCAGTGAAGAGAAAGATGATTAGTCCGTGAAGGGTACACCGTATACAGAGCACGATGAGATACGGACTATTCACTGTTAAGTGAGCACTTTACGGGGACTTCGCGGTCGGCATAGACACCAACAAATATTACGATACATTGTGACCAAGAGTATTAAATCTCTTCAATTGTCTACTGAAAAACACAATTTATCAAACTTTTAAAAGGATAATAAAAATCGTTTCAACGTTGTCAGTTGTGCCATACAAATTACACAAAAATATTTAAAAATATGTTTAATTTCAGGTGAAGTCATTTCTGTTGTAAGAACAAATACGTAAATAGCCTACATTTAAATGGAATATGATCTTGATTTTCTTTCCCTTAGATTCAAGTTTCTGTAATTTTTTACTTCGAATTTTGTTTCGAAATATAAAGTAACATTTCTTGCCATCTGCTTAACGAATTTCCATGAAACTCACTGACTTTTCGCTGTTGACTTTAAAATTTTTAATGCGCTTAGGCTCAACAAAGAAGCCAAGCGCACATATTGGGGCTTTGCATGAAAAAATGTAGAGAAATTATTACACTGTCGCAAATTATATTTGTTAATTTTGGTAAATAGTGGTGCCTATTTTAGAACACGTTTCTCACCATAAACTTTCATAAATTATGTATATATACACACACCTATACACACTGTGTTCAACCGCTTGACTCAGTGCACGGCCATTAAGGAACAGGTCTGGACATTTGGAGTTGAAAATTGATCCTCGTATGCCTGATTGGCGCCACTGACAATCTGGTGTTGTTTTAACCACGCCCATAGAGGAACAGGTTTGGACACTTGAAGTTGAAAATTGACCCTCATTTGACTGATTGGCGCCACTAGCACTCTGGTGTTGTTTTAACATTGCGTGTAAATGGATCTACAAGGAGCGAGCACGTGTAGGATCTGCTAGAAGATGTGGTAGTACGACCCTATATAGCAATGTTAAAACAACACTTCGTTGCTAGTGATGCTTTCAGTCATAAAGGGGTCAACTTAATATAATTTACAGATAGGATAGTGTCCAGACCTGTGATTCTATGACCGTGACGCAGTGCTTGGAACTCCATGGTCGAGTTTCCAGTCAAATCCGATTTGGGAGTCAAGCGGTGTTTTTCAGGACGTGCGAGAAACGTTATCCATGTCCTGAAAACGACCACGTGGCTTCCAACTCGCATGCGACTGAAAACACAAGCATAATCCCTCTGGCCGGTGGCCAAGGGACCCAGTTTCGATTCCTGGCCGGGGAGATGCAAGTTTGGTTTTGTTTCCTCCCCGAGGTTAGGACTAGGTGTTATTGTTTGTCCCTTCTCCCCCCCCCCCCTTTTTTTTAGGATGGCATTGGCGAACCACCGCAGCATCATCCTCACCTAATAGCTCCAGGTGTCCCCTCTGAGGTAGTTTTCATAAAAGAAAAAACGGGGAAGATTATACACATATATACACACACACACACACACACATATATATATATATATATATATATATATATATGGGTTTCGTAAGACGTATGAATGTTAATTTTCAGTCGACCAACGGCATCGTCCGGTACGATTATTACCTGCGAAAATCCAAGGGGTATAATATTAGTTTTTGTTGGTGTGATTACTTGTACCCTATGGAATATATATATATATATATATATATATATATATATATATATGTGTGTGTGTGTATGTATATATAAAGAAATTTAACATTCATGCGCCTTACGAAACCCCTATATTTTTGTAATCAAGGGAAAATATTATTCGTGATTAATTGTGCTTGTTAGACGTTGTTTCGTAGAATATTTACATGACACAATGCCAGCAACATGAAGTTATGTAAGAAGGGTATTAAGTTGGTGTGGTCCCTTGAGTGTGGCGACAGTGGCGCTGTGGCGGTGTTTATAGAAACTTTGACGTTTTTCTCTCGCGTCGATTGTGGCTAGGATCGTATCCTCTCTGTTTTCCTTTCTCTATTTGATTTTCCCTCCCTTTTCCTCCGCGCGTGCGCTGTGGATCGTCAGTGGCAGTGTCGGTTCTAGGCGTCGAGTGGAGCGCCCACTTCTTCGGGAAGTGTGTTGGAGGGCACTAAGACATTGAGAGCGTGTAAGTTCCCAGAGGTATGATATTAGTTTTTGTTAGTGTTGGTACTTGTACCCTATGGACTTAACATTCAAAAGGGGCTAGGTACCATTTTCAACAGAAATGAGTTAGGTACATAGGAAGGTGCCAAAACATTAGGTCGAAGACATACCTAAAGTGCTATCTCATAGTGATATATTCGCCGTACATCAGCACAATTACATGGTTGGAGTAACATCAACACATTCTAGTTCATTGAAAAAATATATATTGATATTCATAAGTGTTTTGTATTGATTACTGTTCGATTGATCATATTTACTACTTTCCTATTGCAAAAAATATGTGTACAAATTTGAATATTTCCTTGTTCATTTGTTTGTCGACATATACTGTTTTTGTTATTGTCTCGACACTTACACTTTGGCACTTAGCCCCTTGCGAATGTTAAGCCCTCAATTGTCAAAATTTTCGCTTTTCTGATGCCGTCTTTCGAAATTTTTCTTTCAGCTTAACTGTATTAAATGACCATAAACGTCCATTGATTTTGACGTACTTTTCTTGAAGGATAGTTGATGCCTGAACTAACGTGTGCACGCGTGGAAGCCGCTATTTTGTCTATTTGATAGTTTCTTTGCCTGAAACGGAGTTGTTTGTATCAGAAATACCTTCCGGAACGAGGTCAACGTGGGTTCTTTCAAGTATAGTTAAGACAGTTTCGGTAGGCACAAGGTTTCATTATTTTGTAAGAATTTTGAGAAATATTACTCGTGTGATAGGTGACCACGAATATGTTAATCCTAATTTTGAGACATTTCCCTCTAAACTTTTCGTGGAAGTGACAATTTTGGTTCCTTCTCATGCCACGTCGACGAATCACGTAAGTGTAAATGGTATGAAATGTTGAATAGGATGTAGTAATTCTTGTTGTTTCGAAAGTGTTGCATTGTTAAAAACCACCTCTTCCCATTTTTTTGTCAAATAGTAATTTTTGAGAAGTATGAAGTCGCGTAAAATCACGTTATGTATTAAAATTTGTATCCTTATCCTGTGAAGCATTTATGTATCTTACCCAGTTGTGATTCTTAACATTTGTCAAATTGTTAAAAAAAGTTGTGTTTTTGCAATTATTAGGTGCATAAATGTACGGCTCGCTCATATATTAGCCATATCCTTGTGTGCCACATGGTGGCATATTGAATTAGTTGTTCGTGGTGAATATCCAATATATCTGTATTACATTGTGTGCAATTTTGCAGCTGTCGCGTGTAAACCGTCAGTACTTCGGCGTGTTTTTTTATGTGTACATATATCATGTTCAAAAATTTAAGAAAGTTGTTTACACAATTTTTACGTGCATTTTGATGCATTTTACGTTGTTGGTTGACGAAACTATTCATAACTGACTTTTTTTCATTTCAATGTTTTTAATTAACAGAAAATTTTTGGATTTAATTAATATGAACATGGAACATTTCTTTTCTGTCATGTTTTTTTCTTAAGGTAGATGCAACAAGTGAACAGATATTGATCAGCGCTAACAGCCTGGTTTGCAACGCTGGTGAATGGACGATGTGAGGTGAATACGGAGCAGCGGAGGAATGAGGTGGCAGAGGAAGCAGAAGATCTTCGAAAATATCCGTCGATCAATGGCATCGTCCGGCACGATTATTACCTGCGGAAATCCCGGGTCGCGGCATCAGTAAATTCACTCAATTAATATTTATATTTTTACAAGGAAAACCCCTGGAAACCCAGTTGTCAAAGAAATTCCTTGTAAAACTACAAACGTTGTTCTTGTAAAAAATAAAAGAATTATATGTTTGTAAAATTACGAGTTATATACTTGTGCCTGTACTTGCATTTAAAAATAAAATTTTAAATGTTTATTTTATTATAATCATGACACTGAACTTATTTTTATATCTTCAAAATAAATAATTTTACAATGTAATTATTTACACAATATTTTGTGAGTACACTATGATTCGAACCTGCATACCTTCCTTTAGGTACCGCTTAACATTCCCCCATACACCTTCTTAACTTACGTTCCATGTGCTCTTGTTTATCTGTGTGTATTTAATTTTACCGTTCAGTGAGGTAACTTTCTTTATTTTGACGCTCGTAACTAATATGAATATTCACTTTATCCCAGAAAAAATTAGTCCAAAAGCTATGATTGTATAATTTCCTATAAAACATTGATTTCGGTAGATTACAAATGTTTCCTAAGTTTATTAGAGAGGAATTCCTTGTAAATTTACAATAATAGTTTAGGAAGGACTTGGTTGTAAATTTACAAAAGTTTGTAAAATGACAAATTAAGACCTTGCAATTTTTGCCAAAAAAAAAAATATTTTACACTGTGGCAATGTTTAAACTACAAATGATGGTAGAAATTCAAATAGTCTGAGAGAGAAATGCGAGGAGGGGGTACTAAAATGTGTTCGCTTTGCTTTGAATAGCTTATAGGAAGTGGTTAGAATAACTTGCAGTCGGAGCAGCGGGCGCCTCAAGCCATCATGCCAACGAAGAAGCAACACGCCTGGCTACGAGCGACGTCGAGGGAAATTATATCTATTACCAAAGCGCTTGCTTCCTGTTGGTCACCCGCAGGGTGGGACGAACCAATTACCTGGCGAATAAACATTTTCAAGTGCGCATTAGCGTCAGCTCCCGGAGCCCAAAATCGGAGACAAACGGTACAACGTGTTGCCGTGTACGTACGGAAGCGAGGAAAAAAAGCTTCCTTGAAACGAACATTGCCTTCGGTTACATCTGTTTTACAGCTAACAGAAAGATCGCTCTTGGAGCCAACCTGTGAAAAAATATCCCTACTCGTTGTATCGTGTTTTATTAATATAAGCCCTGCTTGAAATATTTCGAGTGATGCTAAGAGTTCGTCAGGAATTATATATATGTGTATATAAATTCCTGACCATATACAGCATATATATATACAAGAAACTCCCAATTATCTGTGTTAATTGGCGCCACGCATTGCACGGATATTCGAGAAACATGGATTACCCGATAGTAGCACATTTTTAATATAATAATGTAAAAAAATCGAATTTATTTATAATAAACTTAAATACCATAACTACAATTACCGTTTTTCACAAACTTTTCACCAAAATAAATAAAAATATGTCCGGGGTGCAAGGTAAACACGAAAAAAAAAAAAGTTGACATTTCGTTAATCCATGCTTGTGCAATCTCGTTACTCCAGTCTTGTGCGCAAGAGTTAGTTGACACTCATGTTCCAAGAAGAGGTTTTTTTTACGAAAAGGTTTTGTATTTACTGTGTTTAACATACGGAAAGCTGCACGGATAATCGAAAAACCGGTTAATCGGTGCACGGATAATCGGGAGTTTACTTATATATATATATATATATATATATATATATATATATATATATATATATATATATATATATATATAACCGAACGTGAGAGCTGGCGCAACGGTAAAACGTTGGACACGCATTCGGGAGGAACCGGGTTCGATTGCCGGCTCTCGCCATCCTGATTTCGGTTTTCCATTGTTTCCCGAAATCGCTCCAGGTGAATGCTGGGATGGTTCCTTAATAAAGGCCATGGCCGACTCCTCTCCCAGCTGCTGTCATTGTACCAAGTTGTGTGTCGCCGTCTATAATGACCTCGCTTTCAACGAGACGTAAGGCCCACTTACCTTATCTTATTAAATCGATAAGCGCTGATTTATTAACACCATATATTTGAGAAATATTTCACAAATTACCGTATTAACGTTTTCATCGAATCCAACCAGTGTAACGTGACTCGATGAATAATCAGTGAACTTACTACCCGTGAATAATAAATGGGTCTAAGTACGAGCAAGTCACTCGAGTATGTGTCAGGCACTGAAAGTCTGGAGAAATCGATGTTTAAAATATTGAAATTTAGATACCAAACTTATCGGCATGATATTTTAGTATAGTGTTAAACAATATGTTGTCCTCGACAAATGTGGCTGTTATGGAGTCGTGTGAGCTGCTATGTATGAAAAACGATTGAATATATTGTACTGTGTTAACTGGCTAACGCAATAGCACATGTTCGTTAGGTAACAACAATGACACCTTAAAAATAACCGTGTTCAAAATATTAGTATGAGTTTTATTATTGTTTTACTTATCGAAATAAAACACTGGTTAGCGCAGCATGCTGTTTGGTAGTTTCATAATTTTAGAAGCTAAACTTCAGGCAAAATTAATTTTTAAACGTTTATTCATCACACACCTGGATGATCAGGTAAATGAAAATTCCACAGCATACGGCTGCTGAAATAAAAAGGGTTTGTCAACAAATTAATAAACAGTCTACAAATTTTCAAAAAATCGCAGATTAATTCTCTGGGGAAGCTTAAAAATTTAATGCAAACATCTCCCGTACAATAATGATTATATCAGGAAGTTACCAAAGGTCAAAGCATCAAACTTCGATAGCATACTTTTTATTGAGCGTCTGTAGGCGCCTAGTGAAAATCCTTCATGCTCAGCAATTTATATTTTAAAAAAATATTTTTATCGGGTTTCTATATGTTTAATCATGTAGCATGTTACGTCTAATTTCTGTGAAATTAATTCATTTTAGTAAGTCTGTTGGTTTACGTTGGGCGTATTCTGCCGTAAGATGAAAATTTTGGATTTAACGTGACGTTATAGTAATGCTATTCATGCCGAAGTTTTCCATAGGATGATAATGCAGTCACTAAAAGGTGACTGACTGACTGACTGACTGACTGACTGACTGACTGACTGACTGACTGACATATCAAACTGCAGCCCAAACCACTCGACCTAGAATCGTGAAATTTTTGTGGGGGTTCCCTTCAGGTCGTAGGCGAGCACTAAGAAGGGATTTTTCGAAATTCGACCTCTAAGGGGGTGAAAAGGGGTGAAATGTGTTTCCGAAGAAACGTCGATAGAGCTCGAACCCGACGGCCTATCATCGTGATTTTTACTTTAATAGGACACTCGTAAAAATGCATATTAG
>PNEQ01021280.1:0-48144 GCA_003012365.1 Medauroidea extradentata
TGAGCAGGTCGCTGGAGAAAGTAAGTGACTGTTGTATCTGTTTATGTTCAAGTGTTTCATGTTTAGAATTTTCTTGTAACTCGTGAGTGTCGCTGGGCTCCACTCTTCGAAGAGGAGGGTGATTGTAAGGGTTAGCTATGTTGAACCAAGTATATGTACGTCTATGAGTCCCTGAGTATATCTGCTGGTTGTCGGCGCTTGGCAACAGTAGCTTGTGTGCGTGGTCAGCCCGCTTGCCTAGCGTCTCTCCCGCCTTGCCCCACTCCTTCGCGTCTACGGACCTGGAGGCAGGACAGTTGGTAACAAGCAACGAGTGTGTCATGACGTGTTCGGGAGAGGCGGCACTCACGATAGGGTCTTCGTCTTGTGAGATGTATTAAATGGGTGTGAATGGAACACGCTTTGTTCTTCACTGTAGTTAGGGTGACCTAGCTACCCCCAGGATTGCAGTGCCGAGCGCGACGGACACCACAACCACGCACGACCGCGTGATTCGACAAATCTATACTCTATCGTTGCTCCAAACAACTCCCTACATAACTATATATTAGTGTTATTAAAATTTAAAAAAATCATATTTCTAGTTATAATTGAGGAAGAAGACAAAATTTTGTATCAAAGTGTTCATTATTTTGTCTTCTAACAGAATCAGTTAATAAGTAAAATAGAATTTTTCCGACAAGAGGTCCCCTTTCCCTTTCCACATGACATTTACTACAGTACAGTAATCTTCCAGTTTAAC
Organism: Medauroidea extradentata; assembly: GCA_003012365.1. NCBI lineage: Eukaryota > Metazoa > Arthropoda > Insecta > Phasmatodea > Phasmatidae > Medauroidea > Medauroidea extradentata. The sequence goes on from PNEQ01021280.1 coordinate 743, forward strand.
GACTTTTGTGGGACTTAAAGTTGTCCTGTAATTGGAGTCTTTAGACTGAATGATAAAAGTATGTTTGGGATTTTATATGGGACCAAAGAACAGTTGTTAAAGTGAAAGAATCGCTAAACTGATAGACTTGAAACTGAGAGATGACTGTATTTCTAAATGTTTCATTAGAATACAAACTAAATACAGGGTCTCTGGTAATGTAATACAAGCAATTATATTAGCCAGAGTCTTGAATCCATTTATCTGTGTTTACATTATTATACTTCACACATAGCTGGTATGATAACAGTAAAAAAGCTTTCTTATACGCTTCTGATAGTGTTAGTTATTTTGTGCCATAGCTGGAATAGATGTGAAAGCCAGTTGAAGCGTATGCAGTATTTCATAACCTAAACTTTTACCGCAGGACGAGGGTTGAGAGACCTTCACCATCTGCTTGAGCTGGGCTCAGCCCGAGTTGACGTATGTCTGCCCTTATTGTGTGGCTTCCCCCCCCCCCCCCTTGACTTCTGGTATCTGAGCGTAGCCGAACGATTAGCTGTGACTTGGCCTCGTGTGACGTCGTTCTCTGACGTAGCCCGCCCCTCCTCTCTAGACCTTCGGCCATCTTCGGCGGACGTCGTGCCTCCCCTCCCCGCCTTCTTTCTCTCTCCCTCCTTCCCGGTGTGAGCCGGTCCCTCGCGGCCGGAGAGGAGTTCAGTTAGTAGTGAGCTCTCGTGTGGGTTATGTGTGCTTGCTCACGCCCGCGACTGCACATCCTCGTTGACTGGTAAGTGTTGTTTTCAGTTCGCGTTTGCTTCATTTACATTTCTTTCGTTACCAGTCTTTCCCTACACTGTCCTCGGGGATGTGTCGTCGCGGTCGGGAGGCAAGTATGGGGCGAGCGATAGGCTCGTGCCCAGTTGCTTAATTTGTGCCTCTTAATTGCGGCATTGACCGTTTCTGTTAGTGTATTGGTGTTTTTGATACCTGTGAGGCTTTTTCTTGTCACATTTGTATTACTGGTATAACAGCGATTGCCTTCGGATTTTGTACTGATTAAGCCTGGTATTGGCTATGTTAACTTATGTACCCGGATTATTTCTGACAATATATTTTGTGCATTTTATCTGGACTGTCAGTTTAATTGCCGTAGCGAGTTGAACCCTTCCCCAGTGTTCATGTTGTGTGCGTTTGACTGCTGAATATGTGTTCACCAAATCGAGCAGAGGTTAGGGTGAGTGCTCAGGTGTGGGATTGTTCTCCCAGGTATTAACGGCCGTGTGTTTACACGTGTCTGTATAGAGATTACAGCATCTGCTTATAGTGCAAAACTAAGATGTTTGGACTTGGCCCACAAATATACATAATGAATTACAGCAGCCACCTCGCCTCAACGTAAATGATCTACTTTATTTTAAATTTCTTGCCATACTATATTTTGCTTTCCAACAACTGGGTGTACTAATTGCCAAGCCAACCAAAGCTCTACAGTGGTTTGTCACCATGTTTAAAAGGTGTTGGTCCCAATTTTGTATGTTATGTATCAAGTATCACTCTGTGAGTAATACATAGTTTCTATCTGTTAAATATAAATACAGTAGTATTCTAGCAGCCTATTCCCAGCATAAAATTCATTAGGCTTTACATTTGTTCTAGGCCAACGTTTTGTATACACAACAGAAATGGATATTATTGAAAAACACACAAAGAGTGCACAAAGTTTTGGCAGGAAAACAAACAATTGTGTTCTGGTAGTTTCACTTGGTAAGAAATTAATTTCTGGTGTATGATTGAGCATCAATTAATTTACTGTATGTGAAGGATAACCAGTATCATGATGAAATATATACTGCACAATCAAATACAACTATTTTAATAGCCAGAACTATTGCCTTTAATTTTCTTTTTTCCTGAACTCTTTGGCTTTACTGACTCGTGTATCTCTTCAGACAAAGGAAACTGCCACAGAAGGGAATGTGTTGAGCACACTGGCAGGTCAACAAGAGGTATGTAATGGTACTTCGACATCAATTTATTTCAGTTGAATTTTTGCCTTTTAATTTTATTGTATCTTAATGATGAAGGGTAGCTTTCTTACAACAATTTATGTTTGTTTATCTCCTGTGGTGAAGCATGGTTACGTCTCGCAGGAAGTGGTATTACATCTGACTACATAGTCACCACGAGCATGTAGCATTGACATGCTAGCAGAAGTCAACCAATAAGAGTATTGTCTTATTATTGAAGTCCTGTGTTGCTGGAGAATTTTTTCCTCACTTCATGAATACTACTGGCTGGAAATTTACATGCACCTACTAGTCTAATGGTTCCATAAACAACTCAGTTATGTATAGCCTTTGAAGCTCTTCACTCTGAACACATATATGCTTCGTCACATTTCATGTAAGTCAGTCTTTTGAGTTTGTATAAATTGTTTTTACAAAATATATGCTGTGGAATTGACTGTATTACATAATTTACTGATACCCTCATGTTTTCAATTCATTGCAAATAAAAGAAAACACATGAGTACCATTTATTGATGTGTTATGTGTAAATAAATGATTGGCATATTCTGTAACCCTATGGTGTTTGCCATTATCATGGGCTCTTATGGAGTGAACTAAATAAAAAACATTGTTGCATTTAAATTATAAAACTTAGGTGTGTTTTTTTTTATAACAACTTAGTAATATGAACAACCTTCGTTATCTTTTGTTTTTAACACAAATACTTTTTAACAGCCAGTTTTTGCAGAACCACGAAGTAAAGATGGACTGGTGGCTGCAATTAATGAGTACTATGCAAAGATAATGGATCCCAAGATAAAAGGAGCTTGTTTTATGGCTGTAACTAGAGGGAAAGTGTCAGAAGGCTTGGATTTTGCTGATATGAATGGACGTGGAGTCATTGTCACAGGAATCCCGTTTCCTCCATGCATGGATCCACGAGTCGTGTTGAAACGTAGTTACTTGGATGAATTGGTAAAAGAGAAAACAAACGTGAGTATGCATAACTTACCTGTGAGCTAATTTATACATGGCCTTAGACAGATGTGGCCACTTCTTGATGCTCTTGTTGGCCATGCCACAGGCACTGCTGGTACCATGGTGGCATAAGGCGGATAGGGAAAATAGTTTGTTATTTTTCAAACTCATAATTGGATGTTTATCCACGTGCCATACAGGAGTGCTAGTGATTTGTTTGTGTTTTGACTTGTTACAGTTGACAAAAAAAATATGTGGATATTAACGTTTATAGTTTCTGCATGTTTCAGTTTCATAAAATGGGAAAATAGCTCTCAAGTTGCTTACCCTTATTTATGCTAATACATATATATTTGTGGCTGCAACATGCTATAGTTGTTAAATTGAGACATAAAATATTAATACAAATTAGCATTTTAAGGCACATTTATTAAAAGAAACATTATATTTGCTGTAACTTAGATAAACTTTTATTATTCTGACTACTTATTATATTTTGTGTATGCACCTAATCCAATTGGATGCACAAAGCAATATAACACTGATTGTAATTACTTTGTGCATAGCTTAAGTTGTAGTACATTAGACTGTAGCACACATTAGGGTATTTGTTGTGTGTGCTGTTAACATTATTGCATAAAGTATTTTTTCCCTGAGAACACGCATAATTTATTGATAGCACAATAAATTTTCGTCGGTTGCCAAGAATGAATAGCGAAACAACATTAACTAAATATGTAAGTTATGTCATACAAATATCAGTCATCGCCTTTTAATTTTTGCAGCTAATTTGATGTTTTATCAATTTTTTTACTCTTTTGTCAGGCATTGATTATTACTGTAAGGTTAAGGCACAGATAATTTGTCAAAATGTAAACAAAAGGTATGTTTGGAAATAAGGAAATTCAAGGGCGCAGCTAACTCTGCAAACCAAGGTATAAACCGGGAATAATATCCCATCATCCCGACAAATCAGGTGACTCCCTTCACGCTAATTGGACGTGGGAAATTGATAGGCTAGACCTTAGCTGGATCCATACGCCGTTTTCCACTGGAAATAATATATCAGAGAAACCGGATTGAATCAGAACACCAAGTCACCTTACTTGGATTAACTGTTAAGCCTGCTCGTCGCAGTCTTTCCAGTACTTCCTGCACATGTGCCACATGTTCTTCCACTGACTAGTAAATAACTACATCATCAATATAATTAAATGAATGAAAATTGAATTTCATGTCTGACAAAACATGGTTAACCACTTGCGACACAGCCTGAGTGCCAAAAGATGCTCCCGTAGGAACTCTGTTAAACTCATACTGAGCCCACAGGGTACAAAAGGCAGTGTACTTACGGCTCTCAGGGTGTATCAAACACTGATGGAAACTGTGATTAAGGTCAAGCAAGGAAAAGACTTTAGCCTTCCCTAAATGCTGCAGAGCAACCTCTATGGTAGGCATCGTAAACAGATCCATCCTAATTAATTTATTCACGGCAGTCATATAAGCACCAGACGGTAACCTCTGCCACTCCCCTTGCTCACCAAAAACGCTGTACATGGGTAATCTGACTTGGAAGGTGAAATCACCCCATCCTTCAGCAATAAATCTACGATGATTCGGAAAATCCGGAGTTTTGGAGGAGGATAGTTAAAATGACGTTGAACTGGAACATCGCTAGTCACCGTAAATGTATACAGCAATACGTCGCATCGCCCGATCTTCGGGGTAATGACATCCAGATATTGTCAGACCAAGTCGTCAACACGACTCTTCATGTCATTGGGCATCATTACTCCTAACCCTGCGGAATATAACGCACTCCTACAGCGTTCACACAACTGAATTTTCACGTCCGGAGTGAACGCAAATCATAACTCACGACGGCTAACATCGACGACAGTTCGTGCTCCGCCAAGAAAATCAAGACCCAGAACTACGTCGGCTACCAAATTATCAAAAATCCAGAAGGGGCGTGTCCATGAGAACTTCCCAATCTTAAAGTGCATCAACACACATCACTAACACCTAACAACACGTCCATCGGCGATAAAAGCCGTCACTCCTTCTCCACACACACTTCGCCCTTAACAGCAGTCAGTCCCCTATCTTTCACATAGGCCAGACAGGACGATTTAATAAAGGAATAAGAGCACCCAGTGTCAACTAATCCCGTTCGCACTTCACCGCCTCATTCAATGTCCATGTAACACTCCTTCATAATCTCCCGTTTGGGCCTTTTATTCCACCACGCCGGGATTGCATGGGACTTCCGTCTTGGTTTCCCGACACGCGACTCGGTAATGACCCACATTGCCGCATCTGAAATATCTACGATTCTGCAATCCTACACGGGGTTGTCGGCATAGCTCCACTCGGTGCCCAAAATTAATACAATTACTGCACCTACCTCCGCCCATCATATTCCGGTCAATTTCCCTCACGGCTGCCAACCGGCTGCCTGAAGCGCGAGCGCCTTGAGTGTCATGACCTTCTGGAGTCCTCGACCGACTGCCACCTCGCCCACTCTCCTGAACACCAACTCCCGCTACTTCACTTACAACCGGCACTGTCAATCGCCGATACTCCTAATTTAAATCAATCTCTCGCTGCAGTTCTACAGCCAAACTCCGAAACTCACTAAAATTATTAGGACACAGGAATAAGGCGCACAGCATCTTAATTTCAGGCCTCAAGTGATCTAGGGTATTGCTAACTAATTTAGGCTCATTCGTTGTCAGATTGAGTGCCAGTGCATAATTATACACAGACTCCACATAGGCGGGAACTGTTTCTCCCATTCTCTGGAAGCGATTGACGAACTCAGCTTTCACGGGTTTCCACACCCTTGACGACCCTACTGATTTAATCATTCTTCCCTTAAACTCCTCGTATGATCCAGCTCACAAAATAACATCGCTAAGGATGTCAGGAGCCAATCCAGTAACCCTAGGTAGCAACAACTGTAAAAAAAACAATGAATCTATCAACTGAGTAACCTGCAATCTATCCACTTCAACAAAAAACTCCAATACAGATCTCAGTTCATTCACAGTTAACTTCAGTATACCCGACACACTACCCAATAAGACCGATTGAGCCCCAGTGAACGGCCGAGACGCCGAAGGCACGCATTGGTAACATGCGGCCGCTCCAACTCTCACTAGATTGCCATTGCTCGCATACGTAACTCTGTTACATTCTCCTTAGGATTGAAGGGTAACCCAGCCTTATTCAAATACAGTGGAACCTCGTTAAGACGAGAGTTGACAATGACGGCAGAAACTGTCGTTATAACAGATGCTCGTCTCAACCAATATTGCCGATAAATCGTCAGTTCTCCGCCTTCCTCCCCCCCCCCCTTTTCCATAACTAAGTACGGTACTAGTGTGCCTATGCCGTGCTGTGCGAGTCCCCAAAAAACTAAGCATCCTGTATCTCGAAAACCGCTGGAACGATTTTAACAAAATATCGTATACGTTCACGCCATTACCTCCGCTGAACAACAAAACAATAAAATATCAAAATATTATTGTTTTTCAAAAAAACAAAAATTTCATTTTTTTTTTTTCAAAAACAAAAATTTTTTGGGGTACTATATTCTCAGCGACGTAAAGTCAATGTCTTATAAACACAATAACCACACCTTTATACCTTAACGTATACGTTAACATTCGTGGACGAACGACGATGCCGGGTGTTGATTATGCATCTGCTTATGTGAAACTAATATGTACACACGTTAAAACAGTGGCACAGTATACGCACTTTGAAACATCACCTCTAGTAACATATTTTCATACAAGGAAAAAATTCTTTATGTATGAGCGAAAGAAAATAATTCTCATCTGAACGCTAAATTATATAACGCTACGCTATCTTGCAAGCAAAACATGGCTGCGTTGGGCCTCTAGAGTAGCGTGGACGCTGGGCCGCCATGGCAAAGAAGCACGAATAATCTGAAGCTTTGTTTGCAGATAGATTGCTTTCCGTTTGATTTCACTTGCCATTGCTACACAAAACACGCGTGCGCAATTAACTCCAACCCGAAGACGATACAAGTTGTCAGGAGACAAAGGTAACACAATTTTCTTTGTGTTGTACACCCGTCGATATAGAGTCGACTCATTGCACAGTATCGATCACCGCTCATCGCTGTGGATGCCTGCTCCGCCGGGATTATCGTTTCAGAGTTTCACGTCAAGAGCGCACCACCAGATGTACGGGATGCTGCGCACAATTGATTCTTTCTTGCAGCTCTTGATGTTCACTCTGAGCGCGCTACGAGTTGTTTACGTGATGCATTACGCATACGTACAGCCGTTTTTCTGTCGTTATAACGTACGCAACCGTGAAAATGCTCTCGTATTAAACAAATTAATTAACGTTATATTTAATACAGAAATTGACGGTGCACAAAATACTGTCGTTATGGCCGTATTCTCGTCTTAACCCATACTCGTCTTAACGAGGTTCCACTGTACTCAATGTAGTTCCAAATAGCCCATTCTCATGACAAAGTTCGAGCCCCGACCTGCCATGATGCCGAAAATCGACAATTCCTCGACTACAATAATCAAAACGTAACTTCAACACAGTTACGACACACCTTAAAGCACTACCCCTCTTGGGACTCAAACCCGGAGCAGAGTCACGTAGAATTTGTACCACATACGGTATTCAAACCGTACTCCAGCACAATAGTACAATAGAAGTAAAACGACAGGGAGTCACAATAAGATCGGGGAAGGAGGAGGCGTCGAAACAGCGGAGTTGCTAGACTACCAAAGCAGGAACACACGGAGCTTTAAATGCAAACTTTATATTGAACACATGGTTTATAGGGATTCACAAGTCAGCAAACAAAGAAAAGCTCTCATCAAATTGGACGGAGGAAAGGAACCTACCCGAGCCGGATTCATTACTTGAATAGTCTTATAAATTACATGCTTACCGTCGTTCAGGCTGGAATGAAGAAGGAAAGGTGCGAGCCTGCCCAAGTCCCGCTAGCAACTGACAGTCCAGAAGGCACAGGCCGCGAAGGAAGGCGAGCGTGGGGCAGGGAGGGGGAGAAGGAGGGGTGCGTGCGCACACGTCAATAGTGGGAGGAGAAGGCAACGAGGATAGCATCGCACACGGCAGCGGCGGCGGGGAGAACAAGTCCAAGGCGGCGATTTCAAAACTTCCCAGTCTTTGCTCACTCAGGCTACAGCCCATCACAGCGCTGCTAAAGGCCACAGTGGTGGCTCAGTTATGGTGTGGCAGTGATGAACAAACCAAAAGAAAGAAGATGGGACAGCAAAGAAACAAGTACAGTATTGTTAGCTAAAGACTCATGAAATTTATCTTAAAATGGGGATCCAATCTCCACACTCCAGTGTCACCATCTTGAATACTCCACAGAATGGCCTGTGTGAATATTTTCTGCTCATATCAGTTCATGAATCCAACAGCGCTGCACCGCAAGCCACACTCTCCTGTCTTGCCTCGCGCAGTACACTCTTACGACCTACAACATGATAATTATATTTGTAAACCAAGTAATGACATGTGACCATTACAAATCATCACATTATAGAACTAAACACATATTAATAAAAAAATTGTATTCACTTTCTTTTACTGTACTTGTTTAAGTCACAGGTTGCCAGCTTTCAACGCTAAAACACGAAAATCTATTTTAAGCACTTCTTGGAAAGCATAAACTTTAGACACCTGGCGATCGAATTTGTCTCTACTCGACAATGCCACTGCTGTTTCAGTTCATTAAACTATGTATTAATTAAGTTACTTTCCATGAAGTTTACATAAATATGAAAACTTCAACTTTGTCGTAACACTCAGGCACCTGAATAAAAAAAATTACTATCATAACTTGGCTTTCGTGCAGACACACAAACCATATGTTCGTAGTAAAAATGTGAAAAGGTTATCAGCTACCATAAACAAAAAATAAATAAATAAAATAAAGGTAGGGCGTAGCATAACTGGAGGACCCCTTCACAAACTACTAAACTATACAGTAGTTTTGCAACCAGGTGCAACGCACTAGTTAGGCATTTTGTTGGTTGTTAATATTTATCAGTACATAATTTCATCGTCTACAGAAATCATTACACAAACCCTGTTGATTTACGTAGACATAACCTACAAATTTTAATTTATCTACGTATATGTTGTTGAAAATGTATGTGTGTTCAGTACATATCTTCAAAAACAAATTCATAATACCATGGCATAAATATGAGAGATAACATGTAGTGGTAATAAAAACAAGCAGTCTGTAAAGTGTTAAAAAATTGTTATTGAAATTAGTTATTTTGTTGAATGCTTTTTGTTCTCTATTCACAAAACCTTGTAACGATATTTAATACCCCAATACATATGTAATCATAGCTGCCTTAATCCTACTCATATTTTATATAATGCTTTAATTATACTTAATTTTGGTTACTTAATATGTTTCTGTAATAAATTTAATGCATGTGTGTTTTATTGGTTTCAAATTTGGATTTGTGTTAATGAATTCAGTGTTGTGGATTTCGGTTGCCAGAGCCTGTCTGGACAGAATTGGTACCAGTTGGAAGCTTCCCGGGCAGTGAATCAAGCTATTGGTAGAGTCATACGACACGCCAAAGATTATGGGGCCATTTTGTTGTGCGACGAACGGTTCAGCAGATCTTCTCTCTCCAGCCAGCTATCTTCATGGATACAGCCTCACATCAGAGTCTTCAAACATTTTGGAGAAGTTACCAAAGTTGTCAAAGAATTCTTCACACTTGCAGAGAAGACGGTAAACTAATAGCATTTCTTTGTAAATCTGATCAGTTTTAAGTATTTCATTCGGCCTGTATGTGTAAACGGTTCCAACAGTTCTCCCTTACTACTGTTTCTTGTATAGTAAACTGAAATAAAATGACAAATAATATCGTTCTTTAGTGGTACAATTTAACATTTTTATTTTATACTGTAATGTTCAAGCACTGACATAGTGTATTTAAAGCTATTAAATTGGTGCTACATAGTACACCTTTTTTTTTTTTTTCTGTTTCCTGAATTTTGGTGACAAATAGTAAAATAACAACTAAAATATGCAGTGACAAGATGTTTATTTTTATCTGGTAAGTGCTTGTTCTGCGGGTGTGCACAAAGTTCTTGCACTGCATTCTGATCAATCTCTCTTAGCATTGGTAGCCAATGCCACGTGACAGTAGTTGATACATACAAGCTAAGCGAGAGTAGAAGGGCAGTTGTTTATGTATGTTAATTTATTTATTTTGTGATTTTTTTTTCAGCACTGTTTTCCACTGTTGTGTTTCTGTTTGCTGGCAGATTTTACATGACACCAAATATGTACCATGTTTTTTTAAAGCCTCTGCGAAAAAAGCTCTGCAAAGTAATTCAAAATACCTCAAGTAAATGTATCATTCTGTAATTGGGGAAATTAATTCGCAAATGAAGAACTTTATTTAAGGGATGGTTAATTGGTGATACTACTGTACACTTGAATATGAAAGGCGTGACTTACTTACAAAACATCTGTTTAGTAAATAACATACTGGACGTACTGGGTGGTAACTTTTAAAACCTTAGTACATCTGATGTATACTGTAATATGTATTTAAATATATAAGCTTTTCATATAATCGATTTTGAGGTTTTTTATATTTATTTCACACTTAGCAAAGTACAAAATAATGACACCGAAGTTGGATGTTTTAAAATGGAGATAGCATAAAAATAACAAAATAAAATCTTTTCATTGGGCATTAAACATGCAAAGCTGTAACTTACTGGTGTAATATTTTCTTCCCCCAGCATTAATAAAAGTAACACCAATTTTCCAGATTAGTAACCTCATATTTTTGGTAAAGCAAACAGCCAAATTAGTTGCAGACTAGTCTTACTAGTATGTTGTCTGGGCTGTTCCCTTGAATGGTGATGATTTATTTTCAGGAACAGTTAGAGATAGAGACCTAGGTACAGGCACCACTGTCTGGCAGAAGTGCAATTTATGACTGGGCTTTATCAACCGTACAAGATTAAAATTTTTTTTAAGGAAAAATGCAGAAATTGTAACTGTAGATTGTTTCCTATTTATCTTGTGCTACACAACACATATAGTGTCTGCATAGTTACCGTATTTGCCGGCATATAGGACGACCCCGCATATAAGACGAGTCATAGTTTTGAAGGTACAAAATCCTGAAAATAAAAAGTAAATTATTAATTTGAAAATTCCCGACATAAAATATTTTTTTCCTTTGCCAGAAATATTAAAAAATTATTTTTAATGCATTTATTACCGTTATATAATCATCATAGGAGACACATAAATAAAATAGGCTACTACTGCCCTCCGGGTGCCCAAGAGGCAAGGAAATGCACGACAGCTGTGCGCGACTTGGTAACACTGGTCTGAGGCATGCCGGGCTACAACAGCTGCTTGCAAAGTCATCGCATTCCTGCACGCTGTTGCTGCTTGCCAGCCTAGCGCTAGACAGTAGACACATGAATGTGTAGTATGTTACCTAGATCCTTGTTTTCTCTGCCCAGAGTTTTGTGCTGGCGAGACAAAGGATCTAAGCATGCGGACCTATATCCTCATTTTCTCCGCCCAAGAGTTGTGGGCTGGTGAAACAAAGGATCTAGGCATGCGTTCCAGCTGCATCAATCGTCACCGCTTTGCTGCGAGGTAAAAGTGTCCTTTTTTATGAATATGACGTTCATCAAAATTTCAAACCGTAAATTTTATATAAAAAAACAGGTCACTTGTTTTCATTTGTGACGAAAAACGCAATTCCTTGAAACATCATACAACTCCACATCTTACAGCTTAACACTCAAAAAATTTTTGGGTTACCAATAATTTTTGCACCTTAATGTGAGATGAGTGGCAATTTTTGAAGGCCAAAAATATGTAAAAATAGTTGTCTTATATGCCGGGGTATGCTAAACTGAAGGGTTTGTTTTACATGCGCCATTGTTAGTGAATGTTGTTGATTCACAGAAAACCCACAGTTACATAAAATGACTATAAGCACGAGAAAATAAGCAAAAACGAGACAAAACATGTTATGTTACTGGGGGTGTTCTGTGATTCAACAACATTCGCTAGCAATCGCAGATATTCAAGAAAACAATCCAATTTTAAATGCACTCCCATTACAAAAATCTTTCGAAAATCACATAATTATGCTGTACAGTACAACCCCAAATTTTACTAACACAGCATTTTTACTAATAAAGGAATTCAGCATGGCAGATGAAGCCAAGTTTTAAGTCCTAGAGTGTTGCAGCTGATCTCAGGGACATTAATTCTCAGTCATTTCTTTCAGCATAATGAAGTAATGCTAACCCATGTAATGTAGCATAAACATGCCTGTACGAATATTGTAAACTTCAAAATACTATAGGTAGTGATAGTTGCTATTATATAGGTTATTAGACAGCTTGTCAGGCTGTCCACCTGACCACTTAGGCTTTCATTATTTCCTTTATTGTTGTTGTCGTTGTCTATTTAGTTCATTATCTTCAGGTGTTGTTGACACGTTTGGAAGGGTGATGTAAGGTCTTTACCTATATCAGTTTAAAAATTATTAAATTTTATATTTAATTTAGTTTGTTTTGGTGTAGGTTACTTTGTGTTTTCATTTTATTTGAATATCATAATTTTAAGCATTTTAAATTATTTGAACAATAATTGTATTAACTTCAGGCTGGGTGTTTTGTTGACCAGTGTTAATGTAACGGCACAGGTGTGCTTACCCAGTTCCTGGAAGTGCTAAATTTAGATTGTAACCACATTTACTACTTTTGCTTTTCACTAGAGCGCACGTGCGCGTCCTACGCAGTTTGAGTGTGTAACAGAGACAGAGAGATGTTTTATGTGGGCCAATTAAAAGACATGCAGTGTAAATATATTTAACTTGGTTTTGTAATTTACAGTGTTTTTATGTTTTGGAAAGCAATATTTTTATTTGAGGGATTGTTTATGACTGAGGATAAAGGTTGTGATAGTTCACTATTTTTAACATAGTTTTAGTGTTGGTTATGTATACTTTTGCTTCGTGCGTTGGGTTTTCTACTTTTGAAATATCTTACATTGCGCCTAATTCAGACTATGTTTTAGTATGGTAGTCAAGTTTAAAGTTTCTGGCAGAATGCTGACTTAAAATTATTTTGTAATTTGGACTGGTTCTCTCCTGGGAGTGCTCCTACAAAATTAGATTTTGGTATTGTAAGCCAATTCATTTGGTTTGTCTGCGACGTGTTTTGTTTCTTCCATTGCGGGAAATCCTACGATCAAAAATGTAACTTTCAGTAAAATTATTAAATTTTTCCAGCCAAATTACAAATTTTTTTAGTGGAAGAAATTGGAATGGCCCATACCTGAGTGTTCTACATTACTACATTTTGGTACAGTGACCAGGATAGGATGTAAGAGTTGGGCGACGTATTTAAAGTTGATTATTGCGAATATAAAACCTAAAATAACAGGTGTATTCCAGGTGTATAACTTAAGGTGTGTGACCAGCTGGTTCTTCATCTTTATGCAGGATTAGTATCAGTCAGAGATAATGTACTGTTACTAACGTGCCTTGTTTCAAGCAAGTTGGTTCCTGATACCTCTTGAGTGGTAATCATTTAGTGAGTGTGCTCATTGTAAGTTGCACATTCCACCTTTTAAGCTTTAACAGAGATTCCACTAGATGTGGCCCACAGTCTTCTTATCCAATACAAGCAGGTGCTGAGTTATGTAAGGTGCAACTTACGTAAATTCGCAGTTAACGCAACATTTTAACCAAGATGCGCCAACATGATTAAGCGCAGGATGAGGCGGCGACTGATATCAAAACAGCTCACGTGCACATGTGATGTTCACTGTGTGTATTTTTCTCTCTTATCCGTGTTTCGTTAATCAAAGTAGCTGCAGACAGCAATACAGTATAGCTTCTTATCACACATATGGTTTACGACCGCAGTAATACTTTAGCAGATACTGTTTGTTCACTAGTAAAATGTTGCCTAAATGTAAGAATGAATGCTCAAACCACACAGTAAAAAGCACAAGGATTTGTTTGGGAAAGCCAGTGAAAAAAACTGTTACAGTCATGATAGAAAATTTTTTTTAAAAACAAGAAAATACTGTACACTATTTAAACTAAAAAGTCAATTGAACATAATTAGCCAGCACCATAGCATTACAGACTAAAAAATTTGGCCAACACAGTGAAAATAATTTTAACAAAACTGCCAAACAGATTTTAGATAGCTGCTGTCGTTTAAGGCGCCCACCTACTGGCAATGTGTTTGTGTGACCGAGGCACTGCACCAAGGGTGATGTTGACTGGCTCATCTGGCATGGTATCGCCTTTACCTCAAGACACCGAGATAGCATGTAGTATTATCGTAGATCACTTGCCTGACTGACATGATTATTAAAACATTTGGTGATTGCAAAATACGTACAGTATGTATTACTGTTTGTTGGATTTAAGTGAATAATATTGTACTTTTGTAAAGCAAACTGTTTAATTCAATCAAGTTTTTAAAATTTGCTATGTACTTTATTAATTTAAAATTTTCCAAAACAGTTTCTCTAAAGTTTTATTTTACTGTTTGTTTTTTTTAACACAATTTTAATTCAAATTGTTTTTATCTTTTAGTATCTAAACTTATTTATGTGTACATATTAGTTAAACAAATAGATTGTTGTATTGTAGTATATATTTGCTAACATAGATAACTGCATGTTATGTTAACTTTTCTTTTGTAGTTGCCTGTTCCAAAAGCAATGCTCAGTCTTGTAGCTGAAGGAAGCCAGGAAGATAGGCCTCTCATTTCTGTCCCAGCATCTTTCGACACCTCAGGTCGATATGTAAACAGCAGAGAGGGACCATCCCAGGCTGCTTCAACAAGTGCTCAGAGAAACGTTCCTGACTGGTCGCCCATTGATTACATGTCTGCGAACATTCAAAACACACAAGTCACGAGTAGCGAAGACAGTTGTGGGCTCTTCAGTGCTCTGGATAAACCTACACAAGTTATAGATTTCAATGATACATGCCGTCCAGAAAAAAATTTAGTTCAGAGTGTGCAGAGTGAACCAGTGCTTAAGAAAAGGAAACTGAAACTTGTACCCTTAAATAGACTGGACCCTAACTATGCCAATGATCCAGAGAACAGTCAAGAGAAAAAGGTTCCTGAGAAAGCTGCTAATGAAGTTGATCCAGCTAGACTCGCAGCTGTCATGGAATATTTGAAGGAGGTACTGTATGATTATTTCACTCTAATAAATTGTGTTGTATTAATAGGTAACAAATTTTTGTATTTTTATTTAATGAGAGAGAGAGTGTGTGAGAGTGAGTGTGTGTGTGAGACTGAGTGTGTGTGTGTGAGACTGAGTGTGTGTGAGAGTGAGAGTGTGTGTGTGTTTGTGTTTTTGTGTGTTTGTGGTTGTGGTGTGTGTGAGCATTTATGCAACTACTACATAAGTCACAGTTATTAATACAACGTTAGCCTTTAAAAGGTTTGAAACGGTATTTTTTACTTTTATTTAACATTCTGTTTAAATTGACATGCAATTTGACTAACTTAAGATTATGAGGAATGGTGGGATTTCGGTAGGCAATAGGCATATTACATGAAATTTTCTTATACTTTATTATAGTATTGTAATTCACATGAAAACAGTATTATTTTAGTTTCACATAGTTGAATTTAATATAATTATAAAATGTTTGTAGTGCACCGTTGCTGTTAGAAATTACATCGCGCCTTACAGTATGACCTTATTTTTTCTTGCTTAAAGTCATTTCTGTGTCATTCATACATTGATGCTGTAATTCACGTAATGTTGGCAACAGGTTTGTTCAGTGTGGTTTGAAACTTGATACACCTGCTCATTTTTACAGCAGCTTGTCTTAATGTGCACTATGTATGTATCTTGCTTACCATTTCCACTACTGTTTTCCTTTCCCTACTTTTGCCTTTGATACCACAAGTTAAATTACTCTGTTCCAAAGAAAATTATCACAGAAATTTTTAAGTTGAGCCTTTACAGTAGAACCCACATTTTACGAGGCCTCGTGATGCTCAAAAATTACCTAGCAAAATCGTATCCAAGCATGTTCAACTCAACTCAAAAATTTAAAAATTGTCAGTAAAACAGGTTTTTTTCCTTTAATTTAAATACTTACATTGTGTATTACGAGACTACTTTGATTTCAGGGGGTATTTAAGTTTGGCATGTGCTTAATCTCGCAAGCAGAGTTTTATACGATGATACACAAGTTATAAAATGCACTGAGAGAGAGGGTGCTTCTGACTATTCGATAGACTGTGTACCGAATTTACTAAATGTCCATTTATTACACATCAGTTAGAAACATGCTTTCTTTATTTGGTCCTTACAACTGTTTTACACTAGTAAATTACCTTCTTGTAATGTTTTCCTATTTAGATAATAAAAAATGTTTGGGTCCCTTTAGAAAATGTATAACAGCGTTCTTGTACATGCATAGCTATGCTAATGAGCAACGTGTGATATCTGATCTCCAAGTGCGTAAAAATGCAAAGTTCATAAATACATAGAGTTAACACTGATTACATGATGGTTCCCTTGTTTCTTTTTGTAGGTGGCAAGAACGCTACGGATATATCCTATATCCTGAGGTAATGAATGAATGTGGCACATACAAATGTATGTGGGGTTTTTAAACATACAGTAATTTGAACACAAAATGAATTACACTATATGAAGGCACTATAAACAATTTAGGGCCAGGGAACAAACAATATGAGTGTACTCTGCATGAAGGCGATTGATTACAAACTGCACATCCATCTGAATGCACCAGAAAAAGTTGTTTTAAAATCAAAATCTATAACAAGCTGTTTTGAAATAAATTATTGCTTACCATATTTACTCGTGTATAGTGCACACTTTTTTTCCAAAACAACTGATAAAAATTCAGGAGTACGCGCTATACACGGAAAATAGAAAAAAAGTGGGGAAAAGGCTGTGTCATGTAGGTAAGAAGGGAGGGGGGAGAAGGCGGAGTTGTATTCATAAACTGGCCAGTGTCAAGAGTGGGAGGCAGAGAGAGAGAGAATTTTCTCACCACCAGGTTCCTCCATCATTACACCACTTCCTTTTCTTTTTCTCTCCCTCCCCCTTCTACTGTAACTGTAGGTGCTGAAACGGTTATTTTTTGTTTGTGGAAAGTTCATGAGTGGTGGGTGGAAGCAATATGAGAAGTTAATTTTGACGTCTCGTGATCTGCTAAGAAAAAAGAGCAACACTTTTTTTATTTCCACCTGGGAGAGGGAAGACACGGCAAAGCAGAGCGGTGGTTGGGGCCGCACAGCCTTCTGCTTGTAACGACCCCTAGCTGCATTCTTGAGCCTTGCTTCCTCCTCAGCTTTGCACTGTAAATAAAAAAGGCAAGCTTGCTCTGCTGTTATGGTACTTTATTTTGAGGAGGAAGGGGCGAGGGGGATAGGTTGGAAGTAGCACACACGCTGCACAGAAAATAGAGGGGAGGAGTCGCGCTGGCCGGTGTGAATGTTATCTTTCCCCTCTCTTTTCTTTGTTAAGCCATGTGTCCTTCCTTGCTCCCACCCCACCCACACGCCATCCTAGCCTCCCTCACACTGCTTCACTGTCTCTTACTCCAGTGATTTGTTTTACATGCTAGCAAGACACTGAAATTTTTTTCCCTCGAACTTGTTGCAAAAATCGTGGTGCGTACTATTCACGAGTATATACAGTATAGCTTCCATTATATTTTAACACTGTATAATAAAATTATAGATTAAAAAATACTAAATTCTTGCTCTTGTAATAAAGTAAACTAAGGAGTCGGAAATACCGGTAATCTTTAAATATTGTGTTTACTTGCATAATTATTGCCGACGTTTTACTAAATTTGACAAGAAAAAATTAAGGTGTGAGGAAAATTTTTTTTCACCAAAAATGTTTACAAAATTGCTTCAGAATGCTAAATCAAAAGGACTGTTAGCTAGGCACATACTGGTACAACTATTTACGATGCACGCATAATAATCAAATGCAATTTTCAATGGGCAAAGTACACAAAAAAATCTAACGCAACATTATACAAAATTCAATCTAAGATACTTTATTATGGGTGATACCAAAACACGTGCTGTCCGAAAGCGCTCACCAGGTTACTCATCTGTGCTAGAATCCGACACGTCAGATTTGTTGTCATGTATGGTTGGCTCGTCAACGTCATCATTGGAGTCGCTGTTCTTTTGCCGCCAAAGATTGTTGTCCTCAGTACCATCTAGAGCACACAAAATGCCAGTCTTCTTGAAACTCTTTGTTATTTATCTCGTCTGTGATTAGCACCCAACTCCGCTTTACCCACTTGCGAACCATTGGCAATTATGGTCACTTCAACTTCCCACCTTTGGTCAGTTCTTGGGTCCCTCTGGCCATCCACTCACTGTACAAGCGGTGGAGATGTCCCTTAAACAGCTTGTTCATAGACACGTCGAGGGTTGCAATTCTTGGGATGATGCAACTTCAGTCTTTGATTCCTTTAAACTGGCTTTGACATCTTCCACCAGATGAATGCGGAAACTATCCCACAACAACACGACCTTTTTCTTCAGTAGACCCTCTGGTCGCCGCTGTCACATAGTCTGTATTCAGTTCTTGACAAGTTCAGCATCCATCCACCGTTTCTCTTGTACCTGGGCATGAATTCTCGGAGGAAACTTCTCGCCCTTTGGCAAAGTCTTGCGCTTGAAGAACACATGCGGCAGAAACTTCTATTCATCGGCAGTGATCGCCAGCATTACTGAGCACCGCATGCACTCGTTTCCAGTAGTGCGGATAGTTACACTCGATAGCCTCTTCTCATTAACAGCAGTATTTTGTGGCTTATCAAAATATACATACGTCTGGTCTGTATTAACAATCTGCGATAATAGGTAATTGTTTGTTTGCAGCATGCGGACAATATACCACTGAAATTCCGTAACTTTGTTACAAAAGTCCTTGGGCAACTTCTGACAAAGCGCTCTCCGTCTGAGGGAAAAATTCTCTCGTCGCATGAATCTTGTTGCCCACCCATAACTCGCTTTAAACTGGGTGTGCAGTGTGTTCCATGCATGGGCATGATATTTCTTGGTCCTTACACATTATCATTTCAAGAGAAACACAACACACATTATTCCTCAGCTCGCGAATAAACTCTGTCACTAGAGCTTCCACTTCGGGAAACCTTCCCGTCTTTGGTCCTCTGAAAGCACGTCTTGCAGAACTTATGTTTTTCAGCGCTTCATTTTGTTTCCTCCAGCTATGAATATTTCTTTAACTAACAGAAGTTCATTCAGCAGCCCGATTTCTAGGCATGGTCGGGTACCTGAAATTTTGGACAGTGTTTTGGGTATCAAGAATACCAGAAATTCCGGGTGGGTATTTACAGGGCCCGAAAATATCGGGCAATATAACGCACAAATAAAAAAACCTTTTTTGTTTGGAAAGCGCTGCAGCTGCACGGGCGCGTCGTGCCGGTCCAGCACCAGCTGGAAAAGTCTATGCGTGTGAGAGAGAGAACTCATATACGATAAAGAAGGTGACTCATATACGATAAAGAAGGTGAAGAGAACATGAGCCCTGTCAGCCAGTGTGTTTGTGGGCGGGGAGACAGAGATAGAGCGAGCCCTGCAGCAAGCAGAAGTGGTCGAGGTCAACAGTTACTGTCACACTCTCGCTAGCTGACTAACGAATGCTGCTGGTCGCCCGCCTCACCCACCCACCCATACATCCACCCGCCCACACACATGTACACGTATGCACGGCACATGCTCACTGCTTATTGCTCAGTAGTCACAAAGTAGTGTTTGCCAGCGAAGCTGCTTGCTGTGCGCGAGAATAATTATAAGCTGACTTTAATAATACACATTGTACTTGCGTGGCATTTGTAGAAAGTGGTTGTGAATTGTTTCTATTTGATTCATGCAGTGTTGCAGTGCCAGAATTTTCAGTGCCGGAGTTCTAAGTATTTCAGACCCATTGGTTCATCCATCCGCTCCAATTAAAGTGGGGGTCCGGGGGTCCTCCCCCGGGGACCTTTGAGTTTGAAGGTGCAAAATAAAGCTATTTTGCCAGTTTTACTGGCAGAAATAATAACAAAATTGCTAACAGTGGCAAGCTTCCGCTCCTGCCTCAAGAGCAGTGGCGGAGCGTCGCACCGCCTCGCTCCGCCCCCACTACAACACTGGATTCATGTCATTTTTGTACTAAAATGGATACCAGTGGAAGTGTAGGTCAGGCAAGCAGCAGTGACAATGTGAATGAACCTTCAAGCAGCTACCCAAGATACCAATCTGGAAGTTTTTCTCTCGTCTGGATAAAGATAATGGTAAATGTAATCACTGTGAGGCTGCAGTTAAGACACTGTATGGTAATACAACAAGCATGCAAAGACACCTGAAAAATCATTCAAGCATTGAAAAGGAATTCAGTGATTTGCAAACCGTGAAAAAATGGCATTAAAACCAAGCAACCACAAAAAAAAAAGCAAATGACAATCCAGCAGTTCACAGAACACAGAAATGGATATCCTATCATCCCCAAAGCAGAGAGAACTACCAACAAAATAGGAAAGTGGATAGCTCAGCATTCACATCCATATTGTGTAGTCGAAGAAGAGGGATTCACAGCATTGTTTCAAGAGCCACAACCTCAGTATGTTATTCCTTCAAGACAAACATTTTCTCATCGTGTCATCCCAGCACTGTACAAATCCATGAAAGATGACAAAGTCAACCATCATTTCAGAAATGGACAATCTGGTGTCACTTTCTCTTACCACTGTTATGTGGTCTTCTAGGAGTAACATTAATTTTTGTCACTCATGTGTTGTATGACAAGCAAATTTGAGATGAAATGCTATTACCTTGGTTGCAAACATTTTGATGGTAGTCATATAGGAGATGCAATACCTCAGTGTGTGAAGTTACTTTTGGAGGAGTATCGGCTATCAGAGATGAAAATACCCATTTAATGTGTGACAGACAATGCTGCAAACATGTGCTCAGCAATGAAGAAGTCTACACAGTTTGCTGGCATGAGATGTTTCGCACACACTCTGCAGCTGACAATGACACATGCTAAGAAGGCAACAACTGGAGCTTTCCATGTGTTGACTAAAGCTTGGAAGATTCTGGGTCACTACAAGTCCAGTAATGTTGCTTCTCAAAATCTGAGAAAGCAGCAAGAAGAGTGGACTGAGTCCATTAGAAGTAGTGCAGGACGTTGAGACACGTTGGAACAGCAAGTATGCGATGCTTGAAAGAAAATTACCTTTGTCAGTAGATATTGTAAAATCTAACTGCAAATACTTGATCCCAAATGACTGGGAGCTGATTTCTGGTTATGTGGAAGTGTTGAAACCTTTGGACGAAGCAACTAAGGACGTCAGTACCGACCACCTACCAACTGCTTCACCGGTTATCCCTATTTTGTATGGGTTTACTTACTTTTTACATGATTACATAGGTGACGAATGCAGCCAGAAATCAGCAAAAATTTTTGCTAAGAATCTTTCTGCTGCAATCAAAACAAGATTTTCCATGTTTGAAAATTTGGAACCTCATTGCTACTGCATTATCATTGACCCTAGGTTCAAGGATGGAGTTTTCAGTATAACACGAAATAATACCATCATGAAGTTGAAGAAAGAATTGAGTCCTTCAGAGAAAATTGTGAAAGGTAGGTTTCGAATTGAAAGGAGAAATTTACATTTCAGATGTCAAGCTTTTAAAGTGAATGAAATTACATTAAAAAGTAGGTCAACTTCAAGTACTTTTCGTTGTAAAGTATTTACATTGAAACTACCACAGAGAGTTGTCCATTTCTTAACAGTTCAGTATACTAGAGTACTTAATTTAAGTATGTATATTCAATATTAGACGTTAGTCTAAAATTCCAAGCTCCCTTCATGTGATTTGAATCACTTTTACACAAAATTAATTATAAAGCTACATGTTTGCTGTCAAGATTCTGTACTCTTTCAGATAGTGTTCCTGCCACTGTCGTTGAAAGCTCCAGTTTCCAAAGTAGCAGTATTTGGAACAGAGTACAATAAGCTGTGTCAGAAAACCACATATCAGGAACAGGAATCTCTTGGTTAGCTTCTCCATATGAACAACTGGACAACGACCTGGCAGAACCTCTGTTGCCACAGAATGAAAATCCCTGCAACTGGTGGGCTGACAATTTTGCACGCTTTCCAGCCCTGAGGGATCTGGTTCTTAAGTATCTACCAATTCCAGCCAGTGAAGTCGCAAGTGAGAGAGTATTTTCTACTGCAGGAAATGTGTGCACCTATCAAAGAGAGTGACTGGTGGATGAACACATTGAAGAACTATTCATGCTGAGTCAAAATCTAACCAAAGGACATGCAAAATGAATCATTTTGTGTGATTAATTAAGCGGTGTTCGCTGTAATATAATGTGTTTTATTTATAAGTTAGTTCTCGAATGCAAATTAGTTAACACAATGGTGAATTTGTTAATAAGCACTTTATTTCCAAGATTGATGCACCCTGCAAGGTGCTTAGTATATATTTTATGCTTGGCTCCGTAATTTAGTATTATTTAAGAGTTAGACCTACCTTGTTTTTGCCCCAAGGGTTCACTGAAATCCAGTATTGTGAGCCATGTTGCCGTAAAACGTAAAACTGAAGGTTTAGAGATGTTTATACTATTTACCGTTTTTGTATGTATATATTCACGCCCGCCATAACAAATGTAAACAAACAAATGGACGCTATGCAAACAATGCCAGGCGGCAAATTATGAACTTTTAAGAGAGAAAATGTGTATATAATTATTGTAAATGTAATATTATTGATTTGTGTATTTATTTAGTGATTTGTTTATTTCTTTTGGCAACACCAACATTTTCACGGCCCCGCAGGAAAGTTGTAATATATTCACATATTTTTTGGCCTAGTGTGGGAGATTTGTGGGTGTTGGAGTGGTGCGCCTGCTCGCCAGCAGACGGCCTCCTCTCCAGCGGCGGCCATTTTTACCACCCCCTAACAGTACTTTAAGCCCCCCTCAGAGGTATATAAGGTGGGCGCTCGCCTAGCCAGATCAACAGTCTAGGGCTCGGGCCTCCTCCCAGAGCAAGCCTAGGAGCCTCCCCCAACCCCGATAGGGTTGCTTCCTGAAAAGGGAGCCTAAGCCCGCCCCTCCTACCTGTTCTCCACTACCTATCTTCCGTGGGTTGCTTCCTGAGAAGGGAGCCTGAGGCTGGTCCTACCCTACTCTTGTGCCGAAAGCACAGTTCGTTAAGGAGATGCGCCCTAGTTGCGCGGGCAGTGTAAGGGAACACACCCTACAGCGAGTTTAACTAGTCGCCACGAGGCGCGTATCTATGACCGCCAGATGCGGAAGTTTAGTCAAGTATATGAGAAGTTCCGGGGCTCCGTTGTATAAGTGACCACGCGGTCGTGTCTAATAGTGAACGTTGTGTGTAAACCAGTATTGTATGAAGACCAGAGTGTAAAGCTGAATTATATTGACAAGTGTAACAAGCAGTTTTGTATAAAGACTAGTGTAAGAACAGTGATTGTAAAGCGTACCTATTGAGTAACAATGTATACAGTTCAAGCGAATCTTTTTTGTTTCATTTCTAAAGTAAGGTACTCATGTCTGATTCAGCGTGTTTAATAATTAATATCTCTCCAGAGAAGCGAGCGGTAATTGAAGGCCGCAAGGCAGAGGCTGCAGCTAAGCGCCGACAGGCAGTTGTAAGTCTAAGTGAAATACCTGTGGGAATAATCCCACCACCCCAAAAGGCATCAGGGAAATCTGTAACCCTCCCAGAACTTTGCCGTTGCTGCAAGGACACTGAGAATCAACTACCCAAGCGGAAACGCGATAATTTCAGTCGCATCCTCAGGGATTTGCACCGCCTTCAGCGGCCAGTAATCAGTCCCATAAAATAAAGACACCTGAGAAACCGGCACCTGTGTCGCACCCCCGCATCCAGCAGCTAAAGAGGGAAGCCGATTTCAAGCCGAAGCCTGTGTCGGACCGAAACCGCCACCTCCTGAGGGACTCCTTTAAGAAGTGAGTGGTTAACACGTCAACCCCTTTCATGAAAAGTGAGAATTTTCCCGCTCTGCTGTAAAGACTGTGTTGTGTCGACTGCCCAGGAAACCACTCTCCTCGGGACACCTAACAGCCTCTCCTCCCCTTCAGGGAACCCTCATGCTCGAGCCTTATTGCAACCCTGAGGGAAAAATTTAAACTCAACCCCCTTGCCAGCAGAGTGGCGACATGATTAATATGCACTCTATTTTTTAGTTTAACGTTTAACTTTCGTATCAATGTAATCTTTAGGGACTGGTGCGGTGGTAAAGAAATAATAGGTAACGATTCACAGGCTTGCAATCATGTGCAACTAGTAGCTGGCATTATAAGAATTATGTTTCCCCATCTTCATGCAAAATAATCCTGAAAATGTTTACAACATCGTAACTGATCACTTGACTTGCAAAGGACAAACTGAAAGAGAGAAACAAGGCATCTGTGCATCTTTCACGCGCTCGAATTTCAACCCTCCCCCACACTGCCAATCAGAACATGCCATTCAAGGTCTGGGCAAGATAGTCTCTCATTGCCATGCCAAATAGTGCGTAAACACAGTGGAACAGCCTGTTTCCGTATGGCATATGGTCCAAGGTTCACCAAATAGGCGACCTATTTGATGAAACCTGGGCCATATGCCACACGGAAGCAGGCTGTTCTATTGCGTTTATGCTTTGTTTATTGTACCTTGTGTAAACTAAGCGTGAATGTCGCACTGGCAATCGAAAACTGCTGTGTAGTGTACTAAAAATACGAGCTTCGATCGCCGTTACTATATTACTGTGTGACAATTATGTATTTGATGGTGACAATTAAATATGGTATAAATATTTGGTTCAATAACGATAGGACATCCCACATTACAGCGTAACTTAATTTTTTTAATAACCTTAAAATAATGATAAAATCATTGATCAAAAACATTATTATAAAAATAAGTTGTGGGCTTTCTTTGTAGTTTTCGTAATGACTACCTTTATGAAACTACGTTATGCTGAATTGTGGGAAACTTTATCATTGTTGAACAAAATTTTTGTATTTAAATGTAATTTTAAACTCTTTAGTTCATATTGCTACAAGTGCGTTTTTTTACTGTAGTTGGTTGTATTTCACGAATTTTTACAGTTGCGACTTATTGGTTTATGGTATCTTTGTAATATTATTGCTGTATCCTATCAAACAATTTTACCTTGCATTTTTCACTCAATTAATTTATTTAAATTTGTAAAAAATTTTCTGTTTATCAACAACAATGTCGTTGTGGCATTGTGGTAACCAGTATTTTAGTTGCAGGGCTTGACTGTTTGGCTTGAGTTGACCATGTGATGCAGCAGCTGCCAACTCGTGTTAGTAGTCATTTTTGTGTATCAACATAAAGTGCACATGCCAACCTGCTCAAATCAACAATTAATTAATATAATAAGATGTTTCCTATAAATTAATTTTATACATAATTTTTCGGTATTTTGTGGGTTTTGAGGACAGTGTTATAGTGGGAACGTGGCTATAGCTAGAACATGACTGTAGAAAGAACATGACTATAGCAAGGACCGAACCCAGAACTGTAACAGGTCGTTTTGGGATTACTGTACGTCACAGAAACATTCATCGAGCTTTTCTGAGATACAGTGTGGGTTAAGGTTACGTTTGTGATCAAAAAGCCGATTTCAGTCACTTTAAACTGCTTGTATTTAATGAAACAATTTGTGATTTCACTAAATACTGTAACATAGTGAAGGAATGGAGATTTAACGTGAGGCAAAGAAGAAATTGTGTTAGTGTCAGATCATCTCACATTCCTTTTTTAATGTAAGTAAAGAAAATTTATAATAAATGTTAAATATTGGAATCCGATTTACTGTGAAACAAAATCTTTTATATTTCGTGATGTTGAAATCAGATTTATCTGTGTTGTTGTTTGTGGAGGTGGCTTATTTTGTAGCAATACTATAATTAATAAATTTATTTTAATGAATAAGTGGTTTCATCCTCTGAAAAACAGAACTAATTTAACAGGTACATTAATAAAAAAATTACTAGGTGTGGTTGTACAACACTGAATTTCAAGAGTACGTTCAAGTGCCTTGTTTAGAGTAGTTTTCACTTAACATTATTATTTTTAAATCTTAACTACAGTGCTATGTAAAACTTATCTTTGTATTTATTTTCTGTGACATTTTAAATTTTTTAATATTTAAGTTTATTCAATTTAAACATTTAAAACATTACTGTTGGTGTTTAAAGTGAAGTGATTTTATTGCAAAAATTAATTTTGCATGCTGTTTCACACAAAGTACATTTATTCTGTTTATCACTTTGTTGGTGCAACAGAATTCGCAGAAGAATCTATTTTTCATTCTGAAAGTTCCTATTTACTTACCTCAACGGGACCTCGCTTCATGAGTGTTCCAGCAGAAGTTTTTGCAGTTTTTTTTTGCCAAAATTTTTTTCTTTTACGGTTGCGGCTTACCAGTAGATGGTAATTGTTGTGTGCTAATGAAAATTTTTTTAAAACTACCTGAAATTCCGACAAAAGATGCCTGAATGTGAGTGAACAGGATTTTTTTTTTTGTTATTTTGGGGTATTAAAAATATATAGTCTGTTTTGTATGAAACATTGACTAAAAGTAAACATTTTCGTGCTTGAGGAATTTTTTAACGCATTTTCCACTGCAGTCATTCAGTCCAGTGCATTTCAAGTGCTCTTCATGCCACCCTCGTACAAGTCTGTGCTTCATTACAATAAAAGAGGAAGGCCAGGGGCCAGATTCTCTTTCAATTCACTATGTTATTGTGAGTTCAATACTGTAAAATAAATTTTTTAACATTTGAATTAATATTCAGTTTCTCATCTCATTCCAGGAGATGAGAAAACCACGTTGTATGATTTAGAACTTGTATTCATGATGTTTCTATTAACTAGCTTTCTTTATGTATGTAGATTCGTTTACAGTGATTAGCAGTTTGCATGATGTTTATGTCCGGCAACAGCTAATAATAATAATAAATAATAATAATAATAATAATATTGCAAATTATGCTGCCGGCAGTTAATGACACCCTAGTTATTTAGATACACAACCCACACTAACAAGAAAATGTGAAATTGAGTTGAGTCCTAGGTGACCTACTTCTAGGGTTCAGTAAACAAGGTTGAACTCTTGGTTCTTCTTGCTTCTTATGGATGATGTCACTATTGCTGCCTACTAATCTTGCACACTTAAAAGGAGTCTTCAAGCAATGCTTATTTCTCCACTGGAAGTAATAAAAGCAGTAGCTGTATGGACGAGACTGGTGAGCAAGAATATTACCTCCTTTATGCTCGGAGCGCTAAATTGGTTCCAAGTGATTTCATGTAGTAATTTTTTTATCGTACTAGAAGCAGAGATGATTTTATTCATGGGAAGTATGGTGCAGTAAAGACAAACAAATGCATCTTTTTTTTTTTCTGTTTTACACATTTTTCCCTATGTTTGGTAGTCTGGAAAGCTCTTTTTGACCATTTTAATAGACGTCTAATAAGCATACTATATTTTTAAAAAATATAAACATAATGTGGGGTTTTTACTAGTTAAATATAGTGGTAATAAAATAAGCAGTTTCGCATTAATAAGGTAGACAAGGACTTGTCTTAAAGCCGTGCTTCTCTGTTTCCACTGTTTTCGGGATGGTTATGTTTGAAGCCTAAACTAGAACAAATATCAAAATCTATTTGGCAGTTTTGTGTAAAAGTAGTTTTCACCATGTTGGCTAACTTTTTCAAGGCAGTAAACGGTATGTTAGCTAATTACGTTACCAATATTTTTTATTAATTGACTTATTAGTCTATTACTGTATAATCTGTTTTCATGAAAAAGTTAGCATTAGCTGCGAAAGCCATTTGAAATAAAACTGCTAAACAGATTTGTGATACCTGCTCTCGTTTTAACCTTAATTATCGCAATAATAGTAGCAACAAGGAAGCCTGGCCTTTAACTGCTAATCTGTTTCCATTTTTTTTGCAGTCTGTAGTTTCATCATTGTGTTGGTTGTTAAAGTTCTTTCTCTGTTTTGTAGGTGAGGAAATCATTGCATAGTGCTGAATATCAGAAATTCAGAACAGCTGTGCAGAAATATACAGCAAATAATGATTTTGAAGGTTGCCTGGAAATGTTAAAAGCAATATTCTTCAAGTCTGACAGCTTGCATCCATTGTTATATGGTAAGAAATTTGGTGTTATTTGGTGGTGGTATATCTTTGTGACAAACATGTTGGTTTTGCTCTGAGTACAGTAATTGATGTACCCAATGTGATTGTTGAGATCAGTTGAACGATTAATGATCAATTTATCACCAAGCCCTCTAATTTTGCCAGTACAATCGAGAAGCAGCTACTCTACGTAATTTAAAAATATGTTACAGAATGTTATTGTTACTTTATGTTGAAACTGCAAAAGGCCAGTTATTAATATTTTGCAGACATTTCGTAATTGCCATGTTTCAACTCCTTTATCAAAACACTGTATGGACTCTTTCTGAGAAGCACAAAAGTCCAGAGGGTAAGGCCGCGGTTACACTGTTGCCTGAAGTAGATAACCGAAAGAGGTTTAGTCAGCCATTTTTAAACACGTTCAGTGTATAGCTGCCGAAGTGAACACGTTCACGTGGTTACAGGGTACTCAATTGTCGCAGTCAAAATCAATTGTGTTTTGTTACAACAGTATATTGTTTTGAGGTAATGTTTGGTTTAACTGTTTAACCTTTGTACAAAAGGTAAACAGAGGAAAGCAGCTGGAGACACTTCAAATTTACGTTCTATTTTTTTTTAACTCCCTTGCTTACATA
Source organism: Medauroidea extradentata (assembly GCA_003012365.1). Taxonomy (NCBI): domain Eukaryota; kingdom Metazoa; phylum Arthropoda; class Insecta; order Phasmatodea; family Phasmatidae; genus Medauroidea; species Medauroidea extradentata. The sequence goes on from PNEQ01021280.1 coordinate 29,678, forward strand.
TTAATAGTTGCACCAGTCGCGATAAACATAACCTTTTGAAAGCTCTACTTTCCGTGTCCCAAAACTTGTAACACACTCATGTGTTGGTGCAATGTGTTATGTGGTGACAAGAATTCTTCATGACACAAAACATTTAAACCAATATCATACTTCATGGAACGTGGCAAGGATTTTCGAAAAGTTACATTTACCGAAAATGAGCACATGCCTGCTTCGTGCATATGAGTACTGGAAATGGTATACATTCTTTTTCCGTTGCAAATATATTGAAGGGCTCATATTTTAATATGAAACAATTTTTACTGGCACGTAGCCAACAAAAAATTTTAATTACTTAATTTCCGCTGCTACAACATAACACGGGGTTGTCAGCCTTCTTGTTTAACAAAATCATTTTCTGCATTTGTTTCCAACTCTATAGCTGTTTCCCCCTAATAGTGTTTATAAAAAAAGCAGCTCCAAATTAGTGATGCATTTGTGTTCTCCTAATCTTTCAGACACTACACATATCATAAACTGCACATTTCATAGAAATTATACAATAGATAAAAGTTACTGTATATACATACATAACCCTACACATTTTCCTGTATGATGTAGTGTTTAGTAGTAACAGGTTTGCGGCCCAGCAGGGTGCAATGTGAGGGTTTGTTTAGGCAACTTCTCCAGCCCCAGCACCCGCATGTGTTTATGTTCGTGCACTAGCACTGCTGTAATTAAATTACATGTGTGGCAGTGCACTGATGAGATGGTGTCAGGTAGTTAAAAGCAGGGTGGCCCCAGCAAACACACCTGCACCACAACACTGATTCGTCCTCTCCACTTTAGGCATGCAGTGAGGGAAGGGCAGGGTGAAGGTAGTGTGCACATGACAATTCACGCATCCCACAATCCCCTACTTTGTCCTCCCGAGAAGGTAATAATAAGCTGCTATATGGCCATGCAGCAGCATTCGTTTTGTATCAAAATGTTGATGTAACACCTAGCATTGGAGCTTAGTGAACCTCAGAGGGGTAGGAGGAGTTAAATGGTCTGAGAGCATTGTTGGAGTTGTCAACAGAGTGGGACCCATTTTTTGACAAGACTAGATTGCAAGATCTTCAGAAGTACATTATTGTGCAGCAATATGGCACGCAGTAATGTCGGGGTAGGGGCCAGTCCTGGGCCATTAACAGGTGTTCAGTTACGATGGCTGTGCTAGGTGGACATTTGTGTCTGCCGGAAATAAATAGAATAATCTGTAACTTGGTCTATATCAGTAGAGCTACCAACTGTTCTGAAACTTACCCTTGTCGTCCGCGACTTGCATAGTCATTTCACGGGAGACAATTTAACTATATTTTAGTCTGGAACAGACGTGTCTAGGATCCTTTGTAGACAAAGCCCAGGAGACCCAGTTGGACATGATAGGGCTACAGTGGGTGTGGTTCTGCACTTCCTGTGCTCAGAATTGGCATGCAAGTTAGAGGAATGGCAATGGGAGGTTTGCCGATTCAGGGGAATTCCATTTGGATGCTTTTGAACTATGATGGGTGTAGAGATATCCCTAACCGGGTGCACAGTGGTTGTTCAAGGTTTGGGCCCCGTGAAAGGTGGCTAGACGTGGATGTCACCACACAGTGACCTTGGAAGAGGATTCCACCACCCTCCCCCCACTATCCTTTCTCTCTGAGGCAAGGGGTTAGTCATTGAGTGATCATTTTAATTTATTTTGCTCCCACATAGTTTGTCCTTATGCCTTGTCAACACTCCCAAGAAAGGCACTATCATAGGTTTCCCATGTAGTCTTGCAGATGCGGTGCTTGCAGCGCATAATTGTGGAGATCATCAGGAGCAGAAGTCCCATTAACCACCCATCCCTGACCCCAGAAGCACTGGTGAGGCAATTACAGGCGAGAGAAGGAAAACCGGGTACAGCAACATGGCAGCCCACTGTGGGGCCAGATGAATGGAATTCCATACATTGCACAAATTGATCCACAAGAAGATATTATGAGGAGCTAGATATTGACTTCTGGAAGTGAAACAAAACCCTGTGGGTGCTCTAAGAGGATAAGGTAGTGGGCATGACAAATGGTGGCAGTAGCAGTCTTCAGTGGTGCGAGGAGAAGCACGAGGGAGAAGGGGTGCGTGCGAAGTAGCCGCGAGTCAAGAACATTGAAAAATCGAAGGGTTATTTTTTTTCCAAGTGAAAATAAAAAACCTGACCTGGACAGTGTTGAAATTAGTGACATATGTCAGACAAAATCGGTGTCCAGTGATGATCTGCCTCATACCAATAATCATCATCTTTGCTGGAAGGAATTTCACCTCCATTGTTTGGGGTGAGTAGGAGGTTGGGAACTGTAAGGACATTGTTTACTATTGCCAGGAATGTGGGCAAGCAGCTCAGCGCTGTGCAAGGAAAAGCTGTACTGGGGAGGAAGGAAGACTGGTGTGAAGCAATAATTTTAGTTGGAACCCTAAGACAAAAGAAATGGAGTGATAAATATGAAGAGTGTTTATTTTGACAATGTCTCCTAAGTTCAGTTTAAAGCTTTTGAAGTCTGTGCTGGGGCAAATATTCTATGTAAGCAATACTTAGTTTTTAAAATGACAAAATATAGCATAAGAAGCGAACTACAAGTATTCTGTGTCGGAGAGCATGGTGATATGGTAAGCTATTGGACCACGCTATTTTTCTATAACTTATTTCGTAGAAGTCGCTGTTCCGTTCCATACTCAGACAACTCTCGGAAAGTGACGTACCCTGGTGTGGGTTGCCTCTTGTGGAGAGGGTGGGGTAGCTCCTTCTCTCTGTGGCAAGACTTGCGATAATGGGAAGAAGCTATCCCATTCCCTCTGCAGAACAGAATACAGTGTTTCAGCACCATGGATACCACTCTGTAAACATTTTGTCTCCTGCATACTCAAAGCCTCGCCTTGCTATTGGGCAGGTTGTCTTCTCCCACTCCCTTCCTTCTCTGCATCCGACTTCCATGATAGCTCCAGCCTGGAAGGTCTTCACCCAGAAGAACACCTTGTAATCAAGTTTCGGGCTGCTTCTAGCAGGCATACGCCATGCTGTCGAGTAAAAATGAAAGTCCATGCAAAAAAAAGAGAGAGAGAGAGAGCGAGAGAGAGTATATATATATATATATATTTCCTCCCCCAGCAGGAGCTGCCTGCCCTGTATCCATGGCACTTACACTTTGATTTTGACAGAAATCTTAGAGAATTAGCTACGTCATTTTATATTATGTATATATTTTTTAATGTTGATGTGATAATGGTGTTCGTAGGTAGTTTTGTGCAGGCAGCAGACAAAGAAGAGTGTAGTTGTCTACTTTATTATTTGCTACGGCCATCAAATAACTCTCACCATTTGATCAAAAATTGGGCATAATATTTAATGGTAGGCCCGCACCATAACTCTTCCCAATTTTCAGTCAATGACCAAAACATGTATGCAGTATTTTCATGGCGAAAGTTATGAACCCGGTAAGTGGTTATGTTGCGGGAAAAAAAAATTAAGGTGGTTTCGTTGGCCATGCATTATTTTTTCCATCAAAGAAAGAATTTGGACAAACAGGGCATCAGTGATTTAAATAACTTTTACACTCTGCGGAAACGACATTAAAACTTGGAACCACATTTGGTTGCACTGAAAACCTAAGGAAAAACTAGAATTGAATTTAATGTAAACTTAATCAGCAGCACATATTAGATGTACAAAACAATGATATAACTGGTACATAGTACTGTAGAACCCTGTTATAATATTTCTGAAGGGACCCAATAAATGTTTACATTATGAATGGGAAAACATTATAAGAGGATAGTTTCTTATTATAAAGCAGTTTTAGGGACCAAATGAAGGTAGCATTATAACCAGGAAAACGTTATAAGTGGGAACACTATAAGAGGGTTCTACTGAAGCCAAAATTCCACTAACTGTGGAAATTATGTTGAATTTTTTTTTTTATTAGAAAGTTTTAACAACAAGTTCAGATACTTGTTTAGAAAAGTTTAAAGCTTGTTTAAATTTTAAACTGTCAGCAAACAAACCACTGCACTAATCCTCCACACTTGAATCTTGATTGGCACTCTTTCTATAAATGACAAGGAGGGACCGAACAACAGTTTTGATTTTTGCTATCTTTTAAGTAAGAATGCCAAGTTCCTATAACTACCCTTTTTTGTACTAAAAGTACCCATTTCATTTCTGCAGGTGTCATTTATATTATAGATATAATTTTTAACTGAACATAACATATAACACATTGATAAACTAATGCATCTTGCAATGTACACATTGTTATAGACGTATGGTAAAGTAAGCACTTCGTAAATCAGCACGGAGAAAAGAAATTTCACTGCTGTGAACTTCATGTAGGTACTTCACTTTTGTAGTGCATTGCAAAATGGAGCGCTTGGCCATTAGCATTTGTGCACAGAGTACCTAACATATTTAAACAGCTGTTTTGGCACTAATAAAAATAATATATGTATATTATAATAATAATTATTATTATTATTACCTATTTGTTTCATAGCCCCTTTGAATAAAGTGGAAAGTTGTAATTGACTGTTCTTTATAAAATTTTACTAAAAAATGTATCTTATATGCTGATTATTTTAATATAAAAAACAATTTCAATTAAGTTTTACAAGTAGTGCCTGCTCAAATTTCTTTATTTTTCAGGTTTTCACAAGTTCATCAAACCTCAGCATAAAAAAAGTTTTGATGCACTTTGCCAGTCTTTGAAGAAAAGCTGAGTTATTACATTCAAGTGTATAATCTTTTAAAATGTGTCAGTACAGTTATCTGTGAAACAATTTGGCTGTGCCGATTCAAGTCACTCGTGAACTTTTTTTTATGCAGAATATTTTATGACTAAGATAATCACAGTCTTCTGAAATATTTGTGATAGTTGTGGTTCCTTGAGTTTGTGTGCTTTCTTACAAAGTGTATGTACATAGTATGTAAATGTTTGTTTTTCTACCGTTATAAGTAAACTGCTACAATTTTACTGTCGCAAAATTATGTAAACTTCTTTTTGAATACTGTTTTACCGAACCTCAGTTACAGTATTGAAATTGAATAGAAGTAAGTAATGTGTTTGCAAAATCTCAGCATTGCTACCTAGGTTAATTTTATTCTCTCACCCTTCTTCCTTCCCTTGACCTCTCTCCTTTTACCTTCCTAACCCCTTTGCTGCACTTTTCTCCACTCCCTGCTCTCTTGATGATCTCATCTTCCCTCTCAACCTCCTCGACATCCATCTCCCTGCCTCCTCCCCCTATGTCCTCATACCCATACACCCTTTCTCTCTCCACCTACTCTCCCCTACACCTATGCCCCCCACATGCACTTCCTCACCCAACTTTCTTCCTGCTGCACCCTCCCTGTTACTCCTTGCTGCTTCCCCTACTGAAATGAAACTATGCACCATCAAATAACATAATTGCTTTAAGAAATGTACATGAAATCAAAATTTAATATTTTCCTTTTTTTTTATTTATTTTTTATTTGTTAGGGCATTCAAGGACATATTCCGTAAAACGGGGTGATTAAGTTGGATGAATAGAAACACAATTTTAAAGCTAGATTTTTGTTATAAATTTTGTTTTAAAAATGCAGTTTATAGGTAGGCAAGTTGAAACAGCTTGCAAACAGTAGTTGTATTGTAATTACAGTATATTATTTTAAAGTAAAAGGTGTAAGCTCAGAATTTAATTTTTATTTTTGTTTCTAATCACCCCGTTTTACGGTTCTTACTTTGTAAATTATTTAAAGTTGGTTTTCATTTGTTTTCTGATAGTACGAACTTAACTTTGATGTGTCCTAATATTGATAATTATTAAAGTTGAACATCAGGAAAACAAATTCACAACCCTACAAAACAAACAATATTATTTTTTAATGTCCTTGCAAGCACTCGTTAAAATAAACATGTGAATGGTTTTTTTAAATGTTACTATAGAATATATTGATTTCAATGAGGCTGCTATAATGGAACAGTTGGAAAAGACCCCAAGTTTCAACTGCCAGTCACATGACAAAGTCGTGAGGAAAGGGACGTGATTAGTCTTGTGTCCGCTTGCTGCTTGTGAGCATTGCTCCATGTTCCACGCAGGTACCTACAAGTCTGTGCAACACAATAAGTATGCCTTACTTATTGCTTAGGAATTAAGTCGCATATCAAGTTGGGTACTCCTAATGTGGTTAAACATGCGATTTTGCATAATTTAGCTACATCATCTCTGGGAACAAAATGTTTTGCAAACTGACAGGTCTATAACGTTGTTGAAGCGACATGTCTTACAACAGTCAAACCTGTTGTGAAGAAAACAAAACTCGGGAATTAATTGAAGTAATCACTTTTACGTGCGATGCTGTGTATAAAAATATATTAATGTTATAACTGTGCTGAGAGCTGTCCCGACGTTAAAAAGGCGGCTTTGCAAGATAACGGCATGTGCTTTAAACTGCAGTAGAGAATATTTACTCAAATTGTTTAAGAAGCTAGGGTTTCATTGGAAAATGTTCCAACTCAATAGGAAGATCTTGGTTGAAATGCCTAATTTAACAGTTTGGAGTGACTGATATCTGGAGCAGACACTTGTATAGAAAGGCTCGTAGGGTAATTGTTTATGTCAGCAAAACTTAATGCTTCACATAGTGCAACTTCTTTTTTGGTAATAAGATATGGAAATTTGCATTACTGAATCTATTTGGACAAGTGCGACATAATCAGGGTAGCTGGCCAGGATTTTCAGGCCTTCATGCATATAAGTCTTCAGGGTCCCTGATCTTACAATCCCAAACAAACTTTTTTATTTCATAATTTTTTTCTTTTTTGTACTTAAGTTACAAACCAAATGATATATTTCCAAATCCACTGCCTGAATGCAAGATCAATAGGATAAACATTGTTATTAGTGTGTAAAATTTTTTTTTCTAGTTCTAGTATGTTCTAGTATGTGCCAGGCCAGTTTTAGTTTCGACGGCCCTGCAATTAATTGTTTTTCATGTGGGTGGTAAAGAAGGTTTTCCTCCATGTGTGTTACATATTTTCAGATTCAATCAGAAGTGTGACAGTTATCAGGACGACATGAACTATGAAAATTTTTTTTAGTGGGTGAAAAACAAACTGTGCCAAATTTACCGTAAAACTACACTGTTGTATTGGTTGGTGATTGGTTTACAAGAGAAACATAGTGACGTATCAGATATTTTACGGAGTACAATAGAAAGAGCTAAAGTCTTCTTGGTTGAATCTACATGCTTTTCAAATGTAAATGCACTGTCGTTAGTAATACAGGTACGTGAAATGTGTATAGAGTGTCGTTGATATGTAAAGAAATGCTGATTTGTATATATTTAAATGGGTTATTCAGAGCAGGTACAAAATGAATGAAGTCACAAAATCAAAGGCAAAGATAACGTTGCTGTCTATTCGTGTAATGGTGTGATGACGTGCCTTCACCCATCCAGCCACTGTCAGGTGGGGGAAATCTACTAATATGCCAGTGCTACTGGCCAAACTTACCACCCCTCCAACCATGGCGTGGTAGGGGAAGCAGAGCTTTAGCGGCCAAGGATAGTGTGTCCGTTGTCACACTATACAACACACCGTATCTTACAGTCAAAACTGCTTCAGTACATAAATATTTTAGACTGCATAATTATGACAATATAGGTGAATCTTTAACACAAACACAAAGGGAAAATTTTTTCCCCTGTTTGCAATTGTCACCATTATAGCTTTACAATTGGACTTTTATTGTTTAGAGCATGAAAACTAACAAGAGGAGAGATTACCTTAAGCACATTTAGTAATAAAATAAATGAACTAAAAATAAAAAGACACATTCTCTCTTTAATAATTTTGTTCATTCACTTAGGCAGTACTATGAAAACTATTCTTTCAGTGCATTGTATTATGCATGCAAACATTTGGTTTGACTAGATTGAACCTTAGAATTTTACAAAAATTAATTTTTTAAAAAATTACAATGTGACTTTCATTCACTTAAATTTTAAAATCCTTACATTATTGCTATTTTAAACTTCGTACTTAATTGTAATACATAGTTATAATGCACCAGTTAAATTTGTTCCTATATGTACATAATCACAGTTCTTACCACACTGGCAACGTAAGATAGTTTTTCCTTAGTATAGAACACATTCACACACCCTATTTTAAGACTAGCTCAGTCAGTCATATTTCAAAACAAGTATATTCTTAGCAGCCTATGTAAGCAAAAATATGTGGGTACTGTGAAATTTACATTGTCATTGTCTTATCATCAGAGTGGTACAATGAATATTAAAGCATGAAATGGCAAGGTACACAAATTGTATGTAATTTAACTGTAGTTCTTAATTTTTCCTAAAAATACAGCTTTTTAACAGCTGCGCATAAAATCAGTCCGTTGTGACTAAAAAAGGAGGTACATACCTATACTAAAGTTAAGTAAACAGTGAAATCTTAATTTCTTTCAGTTAAAGGAACAAATGACATAATTGATGTACCCTCAGCTCGTGCAAACAATTTGTGTTGGAAAATAAATTTACAATTTGGGAAGTTAGTTATAAAGTTTACATTATATTTAACATGTTTGTACATATATTTTCTACCAAATCATTCAATATAAAAGTTTAAACATAGTCAATTATAATGTAATATTTGGTAAGTTTGTCTCCCACTTTCAAAAATGAACTTGTGTTGTGAAGCAAACCAACTTCAGTATATATAATGTGCTGCAAGTTTGAAAACATAAAATTAAAATTATACCTTGATATCACAAAATTGTATGGCGTAACATGTATCTGCTGTGAGAGTTCTTCAAATTTGTGGGACTGTGCTGCACATAACTCCAAACTAAGTATCTTGAGGCAATGCTATCTTTTCAAGCACGTGAAGGAAGGAAATACAGTAGACTTTCACGTTTTCAACTAAACCAAATGTTTAGATCAACTGAAGTGTCAGTAATAAGATAGGACATGATTAAACTCCAAAATATCAATTGTACAATTCAACAGGTGTTTGATTATAAGTTAACTCTTAAAATAGGAAAGATTACCAAAATTACGAAAAGTCCTCAAACATACAAGTTCGTATGACAGAGTTATTTCATTAGTTTGTTTATAAAATACATGTAAGAAGGAAATTAGGTCTTTAGTTAGATTTTCAGACCAAGGTTTTTCTCTGCCTATCTAAAGCAATGTTGTTACAAACTTTTTTTTTTTTTCATTACTCTTATTTTCAATTATTCTAAAAAGATAAAACTATTACTGCAGTGCCATCATCATCAGTTCAAGTACGTAGGCAGTTGCAGTTTATATTTGCTGCAGTCAATTAAGAGTTGGGAACTTCCATAATTTTTGCCGTATGAAAATGAGCCACGTACTTCATTAAAAAATGCAGAATTCACAAAGACTATTTATCCATATTCCCCGAGTCAACTTAGGACCTTACGCTAGCTACCACAGAAAATCATTAAGCTCTAGGGCCTATGTAATTTATTTGGCCTATTTTTTCTCCTGGCAATCTTCTGTTTAGACAAATGATGGTATTGACTAATAACCTGAAAATTTGGGCTGAAGTAGGGTGTAAATACAAAATATTTGTGTGTTTGTTAATGTGTTGTTTAAAATTCTTAAAGTATAATGTTCCTTGTAAAAATAATCTTAAAATCAGACATAAGCAGTAGATGTAAGAGTTTGTGTGCAGCTTCGTATTTTAGGGGAAAAAGGGGGAGGGGGAAAGTGATGAGTGATTATGTACCGAGTACAGCCAACGACTAATTTTTTGACAATGTGTAATACCTGAGTTTTATTACACTGAAACACATTTTTATGCTACTATGAAAAGCTCCTCAAAGCTGTTTAAAAGCCTGATATTTATGCTGTTTTTATACTACTTGCCTGTTTGTTTTACATTTCATTGCCAAATTGGTTTACATTGTTTCTCAACTCTCATGGCCAGTTTGCATTAGCTTCCAGATTATGCAATCAATTACAATAAAGTCTTGTTATAGCGAGATGTCATGGTACCTAGTTCAATCCTTGCAATAGCGAGGGTCTCGGTATAGTATAACGGTTGTCGCCATAAAAAGATTTTACTTTATAATGTATTTCTAAGACTTCACAATAACTAAATTCTCCATATAACAGTGCTAACTATAGCAGGATTCTACTGTACAGTTAATCTACCACATATTTAAGTAAATTTTTGTTAGATTTTATAGCATTTCTAAATAAAAATAATAATTGCAAATTCAGTTGGTTTATGCCAAGAACAGGAGACTTATTCAGTTGTCTGGTTGTACCTGTGTTATTAAATTACAGTATACAGTATATTGTCACCAGAGTCTTTCAATAAAGTAATAAATTTAAGGTAACAAGGTACTTCACGCTGACTTTTGAGTTTTAGCAGTGCAGATTCACGTCCCAGATAACCTGAGTTTACAGTACATAAAAATAAGACTGTTGCACATTTCATTTGGTTTTCTTTTAGACTATCTCAGTAACTTATTTGGCATGGTGGTTACCACCATCATTATTTAGATCATATTCAATAGGCAATAGCAGGTTATTCATTCCAGTCAGTTTATGGGAATGCAAAGTTTGCACCTTATAATGACTTTTTTTTTTCTTTAATTATTGCTATTCATTTCTTTGTTCGAAAAAAAAAGTATAAAATGAAACAAAAAATTTTCTGTTTCAAAAATTGTCAACTACAGAGTTATCAATATGGACCCATTTGTACATCAGGTGATTTTGCATGATATGCTTCCACAAAGTCAATTCAGTAAGTTTAGTTTATTGTACACTGAATAATAGGAGTAGAGTAGCAAACATTGTAAAGTCCTACTACCTACACATACTCCTCCTTTCAGTGTAAATTTTCTAGATTTTCTTGTAATTAATAGACTTAAAATACAAACAAATTCAAATACAAAGTAATATAACTGCTTTCATGTAACTTTCTCAACAAGTGGTGATATGTCATTTACTTAACATCCTAATTAAGACCACAAGAGATATGATAGAATGTACGTGCCTGAAAAAATATCAAGTAGTTCTCTAAGCACCCTAAGTTCTCCTTTAGGGAAATAAATAGTATGCACCATAAATGCATAGTTCTGTTAGTCTCAACACCTTAAGTCTGTCATAGCTTAACAAATGATATCTACAAAACTACACTGTAAGAAATGTATCTTTGGGAATCTACATGAGAAAGATGTGGCGTTGGGAAACCCTAGCGATGATGCCACATTCAGTACCACAAGAGAAGCAATCATGTCATTAGAGCAGCACGGAACTAGTCTCTGCCAGCCGGACTGAAGTGATGCCACCCACGAGCAGGACGGCTGCCGTGGTCAACATGGGCACAGCACGGCTCCACGTTATGAGGTTGCGGAACGTGATCACGCCCAAGAGTCCGCCTAGCCTGCATGTTGCATTCAGGAAGCCAAACCCCGTCGTTCTGCAACATCAACATTCCATTCCTGAATTCTGCACTGAGAAAGAAGGCAACATGGTGGAAAGGGGGGGGGGACAGGAGAACCTTGGTTAACACAAAAAGCCCCATTAAATGTTTACAACACAAATGTTGTAGATGGCTGTACAGGAACCAAACCTGGGTTTTAAATAGTATTCAAATACGGTATAGTTTTCCTATAACTGAACAAGACTTCCACTGTTTAAATACTTCACAGAGAATTAATAATCATAGCCTTATACCAAATAATAGTAATAAGCAGTTTGCGAAAATTCCTAGTCTCTTATCTGCAGCAAAAACCTCGGGCATTTCAACAAATTACGTTTAGTTACTCACCGCAGATGTGTAGGGTAAGACTCCACTGTTGCGACATCGATAGTATTCCATGCACAGATAAATACAAAGTTGAAAATTGCTTCAAATATGATTATTGATGAGTTTGAGTCCAAGAACCAGATGAACAAGGATGCAATGCTGGACAGGAACATAAAAATTCCTGCAACAAAAAATGTTCATGGTTATGAATACTTTGTACAACCATTTTATTTTAACAGCAGTAAAACCCTCTTAAGAATTTCCATTAGAAAGTTTTCCCCCTTAACTAATTTAAATAGTTATGACATATATTAATAGTACAATATAAATTTGACCCATTTAAGCAGTTCTCCTGGCTAAGAAGTTGAAATTGTCGAGTCCCTTCAGAAAGTTCGTAACAGGGTTTTACTGTATATTTTTAATGCTTGCAATGTTTGCCTTGCTGTCCACAGTAAAAAATGTTTTCATTCCATATATAAAATAAAAAATAAGGCTGTAAACTCCTAAATCTTTGCTATAAAATAGCAAAACGTTCCCCAGAAAAGAAATTTTTTTAAATGTGTTGTGAATGGACATAACTGTGATGGTTGGCAAGTGCTGTTTTTTATCAACTAGACCCCCCTCCCTCCACACAAGGGTGGCTGCGAGATGGCACAGCTATCGCTGAGCACTCATTACCAGCAGATAAGGTAACCACAAGAAGGACACTGCAGCACCACTCTGAAACATATATAGCCACCCAGTGGTGGCTGTTGTAGCCAAGGTATCGAACCCAGTGATGCCCTTTCCCACCAGCAGACAGCATTAAGCATGGTAGAGTGCCACCAAAAAAAAAGACAGTTGGAACTCTGGGTAGACTCAGGCAGGAACAGTTTAAAACCCTGGCACCCCATTAAAAAGTAATTGGTAGAAATGCCGTACGAAGCTAGGCATTCCCTCTTACAGGGGCAAGAGATATCGAACAAGTGGCAAGGTAAAGTGAATCGTCATTAAACCTGGCCTCACACTACTCCGATCCTACAATGTTACAGAGCATAAAACTCGTCTGAGAACACCTCAGATCAATGGAAACTAACATGTTAAAGGCATTGTTACTTTTACACTGAACACATCCCTTATTCAAGCTGTGGTGGAGTGCTGACCTAAAAGGTCTGTTCCTCTTAACGAAGATCACTACCACCCAAAGTTAAAATAGAATGCCTTCACAAAAACTGTATAATTCATAACTGGATATGTGCATACATTTATATCTTTAGTTGCCACATATCCAGTTATATGAAGCTGCTAATGAAACCACCAGTCCAGGATTGCAAGCTTATCTACAATGTCCAACATAGTTGCCAACTACTTTTGTGCTTTCTGAAATCTGGAAAATTCACCTTGGAGACTCTGGGATTGATTCTAATCTGACCAGTTGAGGAGCTGGACCTCACCATGCCGTAGCCAAGGCAGCATTGCCACCGTCTTTCATAAGGGAGAGAAGGAGGCTCATAGTTTGCATCAATGAAGAATGAAGCTTACAACCAGTTCAAACAATGACCTGGCTGATCGTACTATTATCCTATTTCAGCCTGGCCTAATCTGGCTGGAAGACTTAGACAAATATCATTGGAATACCATATCATATCTGTATCAATTACTGGTGGTAAGGGGGCAGCCCGTCATCTGTAAGGAGAAATACCTACACATGGACACATGTATATCGAAGACACCTCTACTCATACTTGTGTATAATTGGAGTAGCCTGGAAAAAGCACGAAATTGAAAGTAAAAGTAAACTGAAATTATACTCACGAAAGTACATCAGGTTATTTGTCTATAGCTCGGTGGATTGAACCTTGGGCACACTACTACTTGGCAGTTTCAAGTCTACAAAAAATATTGTTAAATTAGTAAGAAAATGTGAATGGAGAACTTGAGAAGAGAATATTTAATAACATTTTTATAGTGTAGCCTTATGTACATAATTGCACAACATTTTTCTTATTATTTTTGTATAAATCAGTTGCTGTGCGGCAGCCTTCTGAGACAGCCGTACATGCTACCACATCCACAGTTTATCACCGGTTTGATAATTACTACTGTGTTCTATGGTAGATAATTCAAATTTTTAAGGTTTTCCGATCAACGCTAAAATGCACTAATGCAAATTTTGCAGCAAAGAATCAACGTTAGATTCAATTACATTCGTGTGCCGGAGATGAAGCCTCAAGTAAAACAAAAAGTTAACAATTTCAATAATGACTCTTAAAAATGCTTACGAAATTAGGAGAAGGACAAAACAACATTATCATCATCCTATCAACTCTGCAGGAAACAGTGAATAGCCTCGTTTCACAAGAAGAAACTCTACAGAACAACAACTGCATCTTAAATGTTCTAGTTGATGATCAGAGGAAGCAGTTCACATTTTAAATGGCAATTTCGGGAGTAACAGCTGCGATAATACTAATATTGATAACTCCCAAATTCAAATAAAAAAGATTTCAGCCAAGCTGTTGGAAATCAACAAGCGACCCACACCCAGATGTCTTCAGTCAACGGTAAAGAGGTCACCAAGCTTTGGTCTAGTCAGCAGAATACCGAGACCAGTCAGCCACACAGGGAGTCGAGCCAGCAGTTCACAGATGACGACACACACCCAGCGTACAAAAGCCAACCTAGTGCGCACAACACCACATCCTTGAAAGTGGTTGCGAAAAAAGCTCAGAGTTCTCCCACCTTTGAAGCATCCGACCGGAATAACATGCCAACCAAATCATCAAGTCCTGGTTCAGTCAGAGGTACAAACAAAAAAAACAGGATAATTGCCACAAATAAATAGTTTTCAGTCTACTATCAAAATGTGCGAGGGCTGCGTACCAAAGCCACAACTTTTGCAGAAAATGTGTTAATAGACAACTATTAGATAATTTGCTTAACTGAGACATGGTTAAACAACGTAATTATTAATTCAGCATACTTCGCAATCTACAGATCTGATCGCGATCCAAATTTAACCTCAAAGTCCCATAGATGTGGCATCCTCATCGGCTTGAAGACTTTTTCATTTCTAAAATCAAGTAGTCACTCTTTATTGTAATCTCCAAATATCCATGCACTATGGTTAGAAGTCACGATAAACTCAAACTCAAAAATGTTATTAGCAGTAATTTACGCCCATCTATCTACCGCTGTGCGTGACTACCTAACTTACTTCAACCGCATCGAGCAGTTTGCAGTGAAATTTATTGGTAAAATAATCATTCTTGTAGTCTTCAATGTGCCGGGAATAAACTGGTTATCAAACCACACACAAGATGTTATTTATAAAATCATTTGAGACACAGGACGAGCGCTTTTAGATTTTGTAGCTTTTTCCCACCTAACCCAAACGAGCACCACACGTCCCAATAACAACCTAATAGATCTATACTTCACTAACCTTAATCAAATCCCTATTACATTAGTTAATGAACCGTTAGTTAAAGAAGATAGTTATTACCTTGCTCTATTAATGAACATTGAATTACCCTTACTAAACAATTTCTTAGACATTCTAATCTTGATTTCGGAAAAGGCGATTACTTAAAACTATACCTCACATTACATAAAAATTTAAGTAACCCTCGACATAAAAAAAACCTTTAAAAGAATTTCTCTCTTGGCCTTTTAACGTTATTAAAAGATGATGAGCATCGTCAAATCAGGGGACCGCTATGTGCCAATGTTGCTTACATAGAGTAAGTCGTCGTATAATCCACACTTTTACCATTATCAATATTTTTATTTGTGTTCTTTTTGTATTTAATTTAATTAGCAGTACTTTTAATGAATTAACAGTACTTTTAATAAAGCCAAAAGGAAAATTATTAAATATTAAAAATTTTTAATTTTTACTTTTATTTCGCTCTCTTTATATTACTCGCATACTATAAATATTATTAAAGATTTTAGTAGCGCAACAATGCACGTTTTGAGTTCCAATATGAATTCATTTATTATTTGTACTTCGTTTGTTTTCTTTAATATTTTGTTTGTAAATAAGTTATTGGTGTGCATTACAAACAAAAAATTTTTTTGGGTTAGATGATAATAGTAATTCTTTTAGGTTTAAGTGATTATTTTGTAGAGTTAGTTTACGGTTTCAGAAATTAATTACTATTAAATTTATGTGAATAGTTTCTCATTATATTTTTGTAAGCTTCAGTGAAAGTTTTTGCTATCTGAAGCTACTCGAAAGGTTGAACTGCGCAGTCAAAATCCACAAGACAGACAGCGTCGTTTGGGGAGGTATGTGTTGACTAAAAATTTGCAGAGCTCTAAAGAAAGTTATGTTGAACGTCGTTTATGTCAAACAATAAATGCTAGGAATACCAGTATTTCACGATCTAATGAAACACTACAGCAACGCTTAAGTAGTCTTAAGGCGTGTAAAAATTTACAGGGTGTTGCAATTTGTGAACTTAAAGAAAGTATTTTAATAATCCTCATGACAAATCTGCTTTAGCTGAACTGCAAAGATTACGAAACGCATCACTGTAAATATCAAATGTCTAGTATTCACAGTTTACAATGAAAATAACAATTATTATGTAGCTGCTTTCAGTGCATTGTTGCTAAGCAACACTTCCTACAATAAATAGTTAAAAAGAGCTAATTTTCTTTAAACGGCTGAACAGATTTCCTTAAATCATAGCTAAGGACCATCTCAATCATGTCAGCTTTCAAACAAGAAAAAAACTGCATCAAAATTGGTCCATTCATTTAGGAGCTACGATGCCACACACAGATACACACACAGGCATGTCAATATTATAACACCCCTCTTTTTGCATTGGGGATTAAAAAGTGTGACTGTACAAACCTTTTAAATCTTACAAACATAGATGAAAATGCTAATTTGCTTACCAAAACCATTACTAATGCCTTGTCCAAAACAATTTGTTTAAGTATTATATATATGTTTATTCAACATCTTGTGGTAAACAACAAGCATACAATAACACGTCTACATATTCTAACATCTGCTCATGAACTGTCAGTCACTTGTGCCAACTGTGGCATCCTAACACCTCCCCCTTCAGTTGCACTTCCCTCTAACCCCTTGTTAAGTTGGTTCATACCATCCTTTAACTTTCACTCTCCGACCACTTCGAGTGACATACTGTTCTTTCTCACTGGCTCTTGAATTTTCCTTGCTCCTTCCTGTCTTAGTTGGGTCTCTCTCACTGTCTTCAAACCCTTTGAAGTCTTCAGTGTCTTCTTCACAGACTTCATCTCTCTCTTCATTCCCGATGTCTCGTCTTGACTTCTCTTCGTTCCTGACGTCTCGTCCTGACTGCAGTGTTGGCTGATTTGGAGCATTTTCATTCTCTTCTCCCCTAATGTTCTGTCCAGATGGCAGCAATGTTCGGTTTGGGATGTTTTCGTGTGCCTCATTGTCAGTTTCATCATAACCGGATACAGTATTCTGTACCGTAAGTCCTCTTGTCTTGGATGGTCTTATGTGCCTGGTGCTGCGTCTGACGATTCCTTGTTCTATGTCTCGTCGTACCCAGTAGGAACGTGGTTCCTTGCACTTTGATTCTATGACAGCAGGCTCCCATGTCTTGTCTCGTTCTGTCTTGGTGACTACCCTGTCACCCACCTGGTACTGACGTTCAGGTTTAGTGGCTGACCTGTCGTGAAACTGCTTGACCTTGTCTTGTCTGGCTTTAAGTGACTCATAAATGCCCTCTTGTACTACAGGCTGTAGTCTCGCTGTTGTAATTGGTGCTTTTGTACGGATACACCTACTAAATAGTATCAGCGCTGGTGACACTGCCATTCCTGTAATTGGTGTGTTGTTGTGCTCCCTCAGAAGGTCTCTGAAATCAGAACCTTCACAGGTACTTTTTTTCAGGATTTTTTTTCCCAATTCCTACAGCTTTCTCTGCGAGCCCATTGCTCCTGTGATAGTGAGGGCTACAGGTGCTAAGAGAGATGCCATATTTCCTGTAGTACTTCCTACACTCAAATGATGCGAACGGCATGTTGTCCGCCACAAGTTCTTTGGGAAACCCGTGCACATTAAATGTGTCTTGCATGGCATTTATGACATTAGAAGATGTTTTAGCAGCTAGTGGTCGAATGTCTATCCAGTGTGAATAGTAGTCTATGAGGATTAGATATGCATGACCTGCATGTTCGAGGATATCTGCCCCTACCTTGAAGTATGGTAGTGTTGGTACCTCGTGAGGTCGTAATGGCTCCTTACAGTTGGCCCTCCTGAATTTCTCACATGTACCACACCTGGACACTAGTTCTGTGACACCAGCTGACATGTGTGGCCAATAAAAGAGCTGCTGGCCCTTGCTTTAGTTTTTTCAATGCCACAGTGTCCCTCATGCACCAGGTTGAGGACATACTGCTTTAACGTGCTGGGGACCACAATTTTGTCTCCACAAAATAGTATGTCATCCTCCATGTGAAGATCGTCCTGTAACTTGCAGTAACACTGATGTTCCTTCGATAACTTGTTGATGTGTGGCCACCCTTGTTGTGTATTTTTTATCACTGTTGCAAGAATTGGGTCAGCACTTGTTTCCCTTTGAAACACTAGTTTCTTTTCTTCACTCATTGGTAAGTGGGCACTAATTGAGTGGACCACTTCTAACATTTCTGTGTCCTCCT
>PNEQ01021281.1:0-54391 GCA_003012365.1 Medauroidea extradentata
CTGTGTTTTTATCGCGGGATTTTCTGCAATAAGCCAGTAAGCTGTAAGCTACACCTACTGGTTTTTACCTGTGTTTTTATCGCGGGATTTTCTGCAATAAGCCAGTAAGCTGTAAGCTACACGTACTGACTTTTACCTGTGTTTTTATCGCGGGATAGTCTGAAATACGGCCATATTCGTCTGCAATGCAGTATGTAAAAATATTACTTTTATGTTCATACATAAATATTGTTTTACAAAGTAAATAAAATATTTAGTTGCGCAAAACATTTTAATCGCCATTTAATTACATTTTCTTACTTTTTTTCTTAACAAATAGTATACAATGATTTTATATTATTAGCCGTACCATTTAACACCACGCAGCAATAGTCCGTGCAATGTGGAGCTCAATAAACATGAACGCATCCTGGCTGCTAATAGGTTTATCTAGTGAGCTGTGATAACGGTGGTCATAAGGGGAGGGATATTGGTTCGATGTTCCTGCGATCGTCTACTGTTCCCGGACACGTGTTATACAACAATCACAGTTGTGAGACGCTGTACTGTGATAACACTATCCCCCAGGCAATTAACCTCAGTCCCATGCATCACAGCGTATCGATATAATTACAGTGATGTCATGCTGAACACTTTTGTAGGTATATATCCCCGGTTTTTTTATATAATTCTTATGCTACAGGAAAATCTGCTTGGGTAATATACATAATTGGGTTAATTCGGCAAGCTCATCATATACATGAATTCATCCACATTTTCTAAATTATCAGTTGTATAACATAATTTTAAACGTAATAAATTATTGATTGTAGATTTTTAAAACAAATAATGATCATTTAGTAGTCTGGAATTTTTAATATCTGATTTAAAAATAACGTTAGAAATGTAAATCACTTTCTTTGTTAAATATAGAGAATTTAAATCGTTATTTATCTATGCAACACATTCAGCTATATAATTCTAAATCCCAATTTCACCCACAGCTTACAAAAAAAAATGTTTTATTTATCCCTCATGTGCTTCGAAAATAATAATTAACATAGCAATACATTTAAATTCCCTTTACAAATGAATTTATTAGTTTTGAATTTTAAATATATCACTGTCTGGTTTATTCACTTGTATACCCGAAAAATTTAACAAATTTAACAATGGCCAATGAACATGTGATCACATTTCAATAAGTTATTTTTCTGGGTTTGTTAACATGTAATTATTGATTACAATATCACGTATAGAAAATATAACCCGTTTATATTTAGGTTTTCTCCATAAAGTTACGATGAAAATGACCTCAAAAGAAATAAAGTTTTGTATAGGTTTGCTAAATACCCATTATATATATATATATATATATATATATATATATATATATATATATATATATATATATACATGCATACACACACAAACACATTTCTATCAAGGTAATTCTCTGGAAGGTTAGCGATAAAAATCTGTCATTAAAGATTACAGATGTTAGAACCAGCTTCCACAACAAACCAGAATTGGTACTTCACCCGAGTGCGCCTTCTCATGCGTATATAAATAAGTGGCGAAATGAAACAAACTGGTTTAAATAAAACTTTGCAAAGACTTCAAATATGTCTTCCTTAAACCTTAAATTGAAACACATGTGCCTATAGCCTGGTACATTCAAACTATTTAATTGCACTTCAATGAATTTTGCTACAGATTATATTAATCGTGACTAAATATACCGTAGAAGAACGCTTCAAAGGAATCACTGCACACTTTCCCAGTGTACAAAAATTCACAATTGCATACATACCCGTACACATACATTCAGACAGAGGCACATGATTTCATTTACCCATATTTTCAAAAACTGATTAACCTAAAAACGAAACATGACGTAAAAATGTTACGCTAAGTTTTGTAAGTAATTTTATGTTTGAAAGCAACTGTTCCTTAACTTACATTAATTGGACAAACACCATAAAATTTAAACTTTTTTTTTAAAAACTCTTGATGTGCCACAAACCTAATAAATTACAGAGAATACGTATTTGTTTAGATGCGAACCACAGTTAAATGTCATAGCCGGAAAAATTTTAGCTAGATAATATTTAACGTAATTATTGCAAACTTGGTGTTTCAAAAAAAAATTCTGTAGAAATGATTATTATAAATAAATTAATATAATGTGTGCAGTAAACATTATGATAAGGCAATATGTACTGAACGGCCGTAGTCGTAGTTCACCGCATTTAATACATGAGATATATAATGCTAGTCACAGCTGTAATTTAGACAACGATCGACTTGGTGGGAGGAGAGGTTTTTGGACCACAAATCCCGTGCTGTAAAGTAAACTACATAGCTGGTTATTTTAATGAGCTTAATTAATAACTGCTAAAATATAGTTTATGTGTTACGCATTTCTTTGTTACAAAAAAAAACTTCTATCTTATCTTCATTTAAAATTGAATTAATCAGGTATTAGTTTTTTTTTGTTGTTGTTGGAAGTAAATAATTGACAATTAAGGCTACACATTGCTTATTCGTTTGCACATATTAGCGTGTGAATAAATTTGAATACTTAAAAGTATATTAGTTTGTGTGTTTTATAAATATGAGTTAAATTAATGTTTATTTAAAACTGTTTTAATAACAAATATAATGAAACGTTATGTTCTACATGTCGTAATATTTATTGACTATGTTCACGTATAGTATAACAATTCACAAATGCTAGATAATACAGAGTTTACTCTTTGTTGATTAAACATAATAAAAACCAAATCGAGAAATATAAATTAAAACAATTTTTTTTCACGCATAGTAAATACATACGTTTATCGGCAAAACACCTTAATATCCATCAAACCTGTTTGACGATAGTAAAAAAAATCAGTTCAAGAGAGGTCTGCAAATGTTTCTTTAAATTCACGTTTATATAACATGTTCTCCAAACATACTGGAATATGGTAACAATGCGGTACAACACGAGGTTACTGCCTGCGCCCCTACTGATATTATACACATGTATATATAAATAATTCAGTAAATGTCTTAATTAATGTCAGTAAATGATACGTAATGCGATATTTAAACATGTCGTAATTAAATTACTTTATATTTCATACTCGTAGATGACGAGTTTTGTATTTTATCTTACTTTGCTCTCTTTAAACCAGCTTGCTATATGCGGTATAATTTTTCTGTCACACCAATGAACAATACGGAATTATTGTTCTGTCAACATATACAATCAAACAATAGTTCCCCTTACGGAATGTGATGATTATAAGATAAGAAATAAACTTCACACCAATAAGTAGGCCTTAATATTAGCGAGTTGCACTAAGAGAACATCGTAAGACGCGATGGAACCAAGCTGAAAGAAGAACGTACGACGATCTGAGTTGAATAACTCCCAAGCACTGAAAAACAACTGGCCTCTCCAAAAACTGCGGGAAATTTATCTGCAGTTTCATCGTGGCGTTTGTTCTCAGAGATATATTGTGTCTGAGCTTATGTAACAAGCACATAGTCTTCTCAGTTTTACAGGACCCCTTTTTCTGGGACAAAAGTTGCAAATAAGATATTTGAGAAAATTTTTGTGGTCCAGAGTATGCAAGAAGTTATGGAAATTTTATCCTTAAATGTTCTTCTTGTCTCATTCCCATAAACCATTTTAGTTATCATTCTTGCGTTGCATAGAAGACCGCATTAGCTGGTGATAAAATTAATTAATATCTAAAAACCGAAGTTTTCATCTCCCAACACAATTGTTTGACGAATGTAGTAAACCTCTGCCTTAAATATTTCAGCTCACAGGCATCGATATCGCAGTTGGATTCACGGATACACCGTTCCGATTGGTAAGCAGAATAAGCTTCGACGTTGTTCCATGTTGTAGTATTGGAACTTATACTACCGTTTCACTATTAAGGATATCAGTTACCATTCCTTGTTTCCAGAGATTATCTATTTCCTTGTTTATGTAAGTCAACGTATTAGAAATCAACAGCAGTAAGTTCAGATAAATTAAATTTCCGATTATTATAATAACATCTGAGAAAATGCTTGGAAGAAACCATAACCTCTAGTAGTCATAGTTAATGTACATTGTCATAGTAAACAAATACATTTCCAGTCCTGCAACTAAGAACAGCTGAGTCCACAGGAATGTACTGAGGTGACTGTACTTGACACCGGATTGTGAAATAAGCACATCGTCAATACACAACATTCTGCTGATGATTTAACTCGGTCGAGAACTTGAACACGTTACCAAGGTAGACACTGCACACACAGTTTGTACGACAGCCGCGATCCAATACGTTCATCGTGCTCAAAACACCGATCTTCTTTTCTGGTGAACTTGCATAGAACTGATGGAACGTACATCCAACAGTGAGCATAACTAAGTAGGTAATAGTTTGTAGTAGTCCTCCTGTCATTGATCTGTTGATGAGTATATCGTCGTCTGGCAGACATTTGGTTGGAGCAAGTCCAAACATCTTCAGAACAACGAATAATGGTGACACCACTGAGTGCACGTTCTTCCGAGAAGTGAGTACCTTAATAATGACACAAATTATAAAATACAAATGAAGCAAACCTCTGTAGGAAGTACAAAATATTTATTGTATGTACCTCAAGTTTTCTCTTTCTCAACAACCCAGTTCTGAAGTTGTAATAATCTTAGGGACATAACAATGAGACAAGAACTTTATAAATTTTGTGTACTACATAAGATTTATGGGTCTTAACACTTATAGTCTATAAATTTTATTTCGAGGCTATTGCATGCAAGCAAATATATGTATATATTTTTTTCAAATATTTATTAGAGCTTTGATAGCCTACATTCCTAATATTGTGAATAATTTTAAACATAGTTTTTTCCTGTAATTTCACGAATTTCAAAATCATACGTTTGCACTAATCTGCGCATAGACAATGAGAGTAGATTACAAATACTTTTTATGAACAGATGTGTTACTACCAGTGCCGGTAGTAAAAGTATGAGCAACAGTATGAAGCGCTGCAGCGATTTGCTTTCGGCGGCGACGAGGAGAAACCTTCTATACTACTCTATGGTACTTTATATTGCTGGCCTTGCGCATGTCCGGTGGCCAAACGGCACGGTTGGTCAAGTTGGCAAACGAGCTGTGTTTGGCTCGTCCAGTTCTTCTTTGGTCCACCTTCAATTATGACGTAGTTTAAAAAATATTGCTGTACTGGTTTTGTGAAGGTCAGGACTGAAGTGGTTTGGCAACAACAATGTGAAGTTATTGATTTCTTCACATTTAAATTTGTTTCCTCGATTCTAAACTCCTTTTCGGCCCCGTATTCAGAATTTATCGTTTGCCAATAATGCTTTCCTGTTTTGAATAAGACGTTCTTTCAAAATATTGGCACAGAAATAGCCTTAACAAATCCCATGACTGACTTATCTCCTAGTTCCTGTCATTGACTGTAGTTGCGTGTCACCGTCTCTTAATGTATTTCCTGTTATCGAGACGTTAAAGTCCACTTGTCATACCTTACTTTTAATTTCGTTTTATTTCCTAGAAAGTAATAACTTAATTGCCGGCCTCCGTAGTGTAGCCTGATAGGTGCCGATCTAAGGTGCGGACTGTCCTGGGTTAGAATCCCTGCCCGGGTATGGGTGTTGCGTTGTCCGTTTATCTCACTTAACTCTGATCGACAACAAAAATACCGTTTATAAATGGCCATAAATTAGTTGAAATAATATTTTTCAGTTTTAATTTACGGATTCGAGTTTTTCTTCTTTACTTGTGTAATATCATAAACATTTATGTGGTTTGTTGCAAATTGGATAATTCTATGTTGCGCGAAATACACAGAAACTCTTGTTCTTGACATCACGCGTGACAAACTTATTTCATAAAAGCGTTATTTAGGCTACCGTTTGTGAATTTCAGATGTTATAAAAAGTTCTAGGCAACATACTTCATTTTACATCTATTGACTAAAAGAACAAAATTGTGTGTAATTATTTGCTCTGCTAATTTACAATGAACTGTAAAATGTTATAAACTCAAAATTATATTAAAGTTAAAAGAAATTAAAAGCGAACTATTAATGAATGTTCTCCACATTAGCATTCAGCCCGAAAAAATCGACTTCCAATACAGACCATGTGACGTCAATTAGTTTGAGAACTGAGATGCACGTTATTCCTTATAATAACTGCCTAATAGATCTAACATTGTG
Source organism: Medauroidea extradentata (assembly GCA_003012365.1). Taxonomy (NCBI): domain Eukaryota; kingdom Metazoa; phylum Arthropoda; class Insecta; order Phasmatodea; family Phasmatidae; genus Medauroidea; species Medauroidea extradentata. The sequence continues at coordinate 6,214 of PNEQ01021281.1, forward strand.
TTTTAGCTACGGTAAATATGAACGACAGTAAATGTTGTAACTGAACGTATATATTCGGTTCGTTACAGAAATTCAACAAATAATGTTATGTATTTGCTACATTAAATAACTGGAGCAAGTAATGTATAATACAGTTTTGTAGATCACACATGTCAAGAACTTTCTAATATTGTTGTTGTGACGATCAGTTAATGTGTACGTCAGTGTGTTATCTACAGTCATAGAAACCCGAGCCAGACGTACATTTAATACGTAATTGTATTTGCAACTGGAAAGTAATGACATTATAAGTGCAGGTAAAAAGGCATTTAGTGGTTCTACATAATTATAATATATTTCTCTCTTCAGGGTTACATGAATAAATACCACGGCCATGATCAGGTTCTGGGAAGAGAATTAACATCCGGGGGCATTTTTAGCATCGTCTTAGCAGAAAGAAGACACGAGTTTGTTTGGAATAATAGGTGAAAATTTGGCAGAAGGTAATGCATGATTTTTTTTTATAATTTTCTTTCCAATGATAGATGAGAAAAATTAGGATTCCGGTATGTCCAGAATATTGACTCTCTGATATTCAGTTTTAATCAAACTAATATCTTACAAACGGTTGTTTACATTGATAGACAATGTCACCGTACATAACTATTGAAGAGATTTCGGAAAATTTAAGAAGAATGGATGAAGACGAACTTCTGTACATTTTGACGTACGTGCCCACACATTAAGCTCCAGGAGGAAGATTCAACCCGAGTTGACGATCATCGCCGGTACCATCATCGCTGGAAATGGTGTGATAATTGAAGACTTGGTCGTTATCCTATTATTCGACTTCGAGACCCGGTTACCTACGTTCCTAGCAGGGTATATATGGAACGACCCTTACCCGAGAGGACTATAAGAGGTATTTTCGCGAAGTCAACTATACAGAAGAAAAACCTTCGGTAAGAGCAGTTTCAAATGATCATTTCTTGCGCAGGTCGTTTCCGGAGTAATTGGTTTATATCTCAAGGCTGTAAATACAAACCAAAGATATATTTAATGGGAATTTCAGTTGGAATTAAATCAATAAAAGCCGTAGTAGAAATAACATGCTAGAGAATTGAACAGAGTGTATAAGCCGGAATTTTACAACTACTACTAAAATATATGTGATTGAAATTTAAATCAAAGGATTCAGATGTTAAAGTTAAAGTACTACGGAATAGCCCTGTTGGTAGTCCTAGGACATGGTCTGGTATAAAGCATCCCAAGATAGATGCAACATCTCATCACCATTAGAAAATCAGATACAATAATTTTACACTTACTTATTACAGAAATTCTTCAAATGCCATTTATCAACATGTCTTTCAGGTTTATCCTACACATAACTCTCAAGCAAATAAAGGAATTAAATTTTCTTTGAAATCAAAGATACGTAGTCGTGTTTGTTTCTTTTACTGCAGTACAGGTTCATTACAGATTTTAATTCAACACTGATAGGAATTTATGACTGATAAATGTATAGGTCTAATAATCCATACTTACTTAACAAATAAAATATTATAACTGCATGTAAATTAAATGTTGCAATATGTTACTACAAAACAAGTCGCCAATAGCCGGTATTATGAGCGCGAATAAAATAAATTAATTAAAACTGATATTCACATGCGTGATTTTATTAATTTATTTCCAAGATTTTATTTCTATTAAACGTGAAGTAAAATTTGTCAGAAACTGGTGTCGGTGCTGGAAAATCTGAGGGACAAAGACCAGGTTATTGGGAGAATCCTGGTTCACATGGGATCACAAATTTCGGTGTTCCTGTCTGACTTTCAGAGGTCAGTTGTATTCTCTAGTAATGTGTGTACATACGAGCATACTGCACTTATCCACTAAGACCTACCTTGGTGGGCTAACATAGGAGGTGGCTACTTCGTCGTAGAGAATCTGGAGTCCTGGAGAGTCGTCATGATCGTGGGTGTATAATCAGAAGCATGATAACTTGTAAGAGGTCAGAGTAACAGAGTGAATGGTCTAGCTTTGTGTTGATGCTGATCATGGCTGGACTCGGAGTGGTAGTGGTTCAACTCCTGCCTAGTAGTAAGTCTGGATAGAACCTGAGTACAGATGGTACAAGTTGCTCTTGAGGCTGTCCAAGTGAGAAAATATCGTAATATTATATTCGTATGAAATAGTGTTAGTTTTGTAGACGTAACTTCGAAATAAATGTTCCCCTGACATTTAAATTAAGCTCAGCCAGTTTTCCTATAACGGTACTTCAAAATCAAAATTTCATGTTGTTCGTTCTCATAAGTCGAAAAACCAATCAACATAATTAAATGAAAAAATTCACAACATGTCACGGACCATTGCTTGACATGTTTTACGATTAATTGCAAAATATTTTATATTTTTAAACTTTCAGTAACCCAAATTATATAAATAAAAATTTCACAAATACTTCGAAATAAAAATACATATTTAAATTGATTTAAAAACATGTAAAACACTAGCACGTGGCATCTTGTTACAATGTGAATTTATAAATTCCATTACAATAATAGGTTTTTGCGGCTTATAAAATAAAAAGAAACATGCACATTTTAACATCAAAGTGCAGCTATAGGAAACCTGACTGAGCTAGTATATTTAAAGAGCAATATGTACTCCGAAGTTACGTCTACAAATCAAACTCTATTTTATTCAAATATAAAATTATGATTTTCATTCACTTGAACACTTTTAATGCCTAGTAAGCTGGCTTGACACTAGTTAAACTGTTGTAGTCACCCTTCAGCGAGCGAGTAGAACTGAATGTTTTGGATCTGTGAGAGAGAAGGAATGTTGATCAGGTCCACTGGGTGATAAGTCTCGCCACGATGTAGTTTCCTAGATGTTGTATAAGCCTCGACTACATACGGCTGGTCCCTGGTGGGTAACCTACTCTGCATTGTTGACTGGTGACAGGGTTAACACAAAGTAATGACGCTTTGTGTGAATGACCGGTGTGTCATGACGGCAGCACGAAAATACGAGCGCAGACCATGTTATCATAACTCTTAAATCATTAACACGGCGTCACATGTACTGCAGCTGTGAAGTGCACAAACTGTAGAAAATGTCAATGCAGACCTAAAAACGTATTCACAGTAAAATTTTAGCGAACAGAGTAAAAATAATAATAAAAATATGTATTTTCCCCCTTGTTCTGGTGAATTACGTGAATTATTTGCTTAGACTTTAGGTTACATGTCGGAACTTGTGTGTTTGCTCTATAGTGTGCGATACCATGGGCAGAGAATTACTTTACCATCATCAGATGTTGCATGCCTTTATTGACTTGACAAGTATCGCCAAACAAAATAAATTATTATTTCGCCCTTGTTATTATATTAGCATATTATTTTTATGATTAAACTCGTGAATTTAAAAAGGGGTATGTTATTTGTTCGATATAGTTTCTCTAGAAAATTAATGGGATGTGTTTCTGTTATTGCCGTTGTTCTGTAACGCAGAAGAGCTTTGCAGGATTCGTAGGTCCAACCAAATATGCAGTGAAATATAATTCGTGTTCTTTACAGCTTCCATTACAAGTTTCGTTATGTTGGAGTTGTTTCAAAACTAAATGCACTTAACAAGCAACTTAACGTTTTTATGTAAACAATGTGATTTAAACCTTTGTGAAACATACTGATTCCGTTAAAAAAAATTATTTTATACGTCTCTTGGTTTTAGATCCTTATAAATAGAATTAATCATTATAATAAGCAACTAACTGTCCCGTTGCGGCTTCGCCCGCGTGTACTACAGAAAATTGGTAACAGGCTTTTAATTACATACTAATTGATGTCATTACTATATTCTCTGAATATCTTTAATTTGCGGGTACCTTAAATTCTATGTATATATTTGTGTACGGAAACTTTAATTAAAAGAACATGTAAATTTATCTCCATGTTAGTTCCATTATTTCCTAAAAAAAATTATTTCCCAGCTTTTCACCCTCTTAAATTTCCAGTTCTGTTTTTGGATATTTGCGTAAGATTAATTTTAAAGCAAAAAAAAAAAAAAAAACCCTCGAAACCTCAAAAGGTTTCGGACATACGGATGATTATTTGGAAACACGATTAATTTCTTTTACCATCTTTAAAGGATGAATATAGAAGAATCCTGAAATTACTTGTGAGGTATTTACGAGGCTTAATTTTAGAGCAAAAACCACATCGAAATATCAGATGGTTAAGGAGACATGGATGATTAATTGAAATCATGTTTCTTATTTTTTTACCGGCTATCATGGACGAATTTTGAAAACACCTAAAACTACTTTATAGACATTTACATAATCAACATTCTGATGCAAAGTTCACAAACGTTTTGCCCCTTTTCACCCCTTTAATTTTCGGTTTTCGAAAAATCCCTCCTTAGTAGGTGCCTACGCCATAAGGGAAAGCTACACTGAAAATGTTACGTTTATAGGTCGAGCGGTTTGAGCTGTGCGTTGACGAGTGAATGAATGAATGAGCGGGGCACTTAATATATAAAATGAAGCGTGCTGACTGACACACACACACACACACATCAACAATCAGTCAAAACCGCTGGACCTAGAACCATGAAATGTTGAAGGAAGCTTCCCCTTGCCCCGTAGGCACACAATGAGAAGGGATGTTTCAAAAATCGATAATTTAGGGGGTAAAAGGTATTAAATGTGATTTCAAATAACCCTAATATTTTATAAACCGGGAAATCTACCGTACATTTTTTAACCTAAAAATATTGCCCAATCAAATGCATAATAGCGAATTTTTCGATTTTACGAATTTCGAAAATTAAGGGGGTAAAAATTTGTAAAATATGTTTTCCATTAATCCGCGATTTCTGCGAAACCATTTCAGATATTGAGGTGGTTTTTTCATTAAAATGATGCTTAAGTAAATATCTAAAATGAACTTTTAGAATTTTTTTAAATTCGTGCTTGAAATCTCTTAAAAAAATAAAACGTGGTGTTAATCAATCCCACTTATCGCATAAACCAGTAGAAATATTGAATTGGTTTATCCTTTAAAATAAATCTTACGTAAATATCAATAAAGTAATGTCAGGATTTTTCGAAATTCGTCCTTTAAAGACGTTTAAAAATTAAATGTGTTTTCAAATTATTATCTGTACCGTTTATACCCGTTGAGATATCGAGATGACTTTTTGATAAGAATGAAGCTTATGTAAATATATACATACCAAATTCAGAATTTTATAAAAATTTGAAAATTAAGGATGTGAAAAGCAGTAAAATGTTAGTCTCCCGAAAAAAGAGAATGATCATGGATAAATAATTCAAGTTGTTTCTTTTTGCCAACCTACTAATAAATATAACCTTTTTGGACTGCATCCTGTACATACGGGAGAATTATCACGGCCTGCCTTTAAGAATCAACTCAGGTATTGTATAAAGTTTGTAGTGTGGGAGGGGTGGGGTTGCGGGTTCGTATCCCGTGCAAGATTTTGCGATGGAATTACTATGACTATACGAGCATACACTGAGCTAAGACAATTTATAGTTCACTGTTATTGAATACGCTGGCTGTTAAATGCCTTCATCACATATTTTATCCAGAGTTCCTTTTTACATTACATAATTTCACGCGGACAAAGCCGCAGCCGGGCAGCTATTTTATAGAGAAATAAAGATGAATTAAAAATAAAGATGTTCTGCAATTAAAGTACGATCAGCGAAAAGGACTGGATAAAGCTGTTTGTATTTGTTGTTTAAAAGATATACAGAGAATATGGGAACATCATCAATTAATACGTAATTTAAAGTTAGTAACTCGTTTTCTATATTACACGCAGGCGAAGCCCCAAAGGGACAGCTAGTCTTATATATAGACATTACGCGAAGCAAAAGGTTTCGAAAGGGGCCTACGTACAATGCGTAATATTTTCTATTATTTTACGGAAACTGATAATAGGTTATTTACAACCTTCTAAAATCATTGATAAATGTATACATTTCCAATGAAATAGCAGATTTGTGGTGTTGTAGCACCGCTGAGTTTCGTATCAGTGGAAGTTTTAACTTGCTAACTATTAAGACAATAGTTACAAAAATATGTACATATTTTGTTAATTTTCGTTACCGTATAACATTCTAAATACGGCTAACAAATGATGGAAACAGAAACATGCTCGCGAATCGTCTCATCGGCAACGCATCGTTATTGGCCTTCTAGACGCATTATCACCACGATAACTTCAGACCAATTTTCGACGGGAACTTTCTATCACGTGATATCCTGTTTGTGAACATTTAAGTCACATGTTCGAGTCACACGACTACTTATCATAACCAGTATGGTCCGTCCAGTATTACAGACAATGGAAAAGCTCGTATTCAGCCATAGTTCGAGACAGAGGGGTTTCGTCTAGTAAGACGACAAGAGGATGTGAGTGAGTGAGTGAGTGAGTGAGTGAGTGAGTGAGTGAGTGAGTGAGTGAGTGAGTGAGAGAGAGGTTTAGGTCAGCGCTCGACATCGAGGTCTTAAGACCAGGCTTCGCATAAATGAGGTAACAGGGAATCACATGTTAAATTCAGAAGGATTTTTTCTCTGTATTTTAATGTCGTAGTACAGTCAACCAAACCTTCTTTTATTGGATATTAAACAGATCTAGATATATAAAACATTGAAAACATTTTTTTTAAAAATTTCAAATTGATTTTTTTATTTGTTATAAAATGTAAACCGTAATAGATTCAAGGCAGCGAACTATATCGAAATTAAGTGGGTTTATAAATGTCCGGTATACACATGCAATAATAAACTTATGTGGTGGCCCCGGCATATATTGCAAAACAAGAACGCTATACTAGAAAGTGTGTTAAGCAGTTTACGAGAGCGGGAAAGTAATGGTGCTCGTTGGGTGGAAGCGGGGGACGGCAGGGGTAGCGGCAGATGGAAAACGTCACACGACCTCGTCAATTCACCGAACTTTTCCTACTCTTCCCCTTACTCCCTCCATCGTGAACCACTCTGCACACTTTCTCTAAAAATGTTCTGTTTACTGCTTCACTGTTCTACACTCCACTGCTCTTCTTACCCGCTACAAAACTATACGCACCGCATGTTGGCATCTCTTTACTCTGTCCTTAAACCATATGCACCGTCTATTGGTGCTTGCGTATCGTTCCTCCCATTGGCTACCAGGAGACGTGAAGAGTTCGTACACCAGACATAAAGCCGATACCCTATTGGCAATAGCATCCAACATTCGTTACCCCCTCCCCCGCATAAACCCCAGTGTAGTGGGGAGAGGAAAAGGTGTTCTGGCAACTGTCGAGGTCGTAGAACTGACATAACCCCGCGCGCAGATACGTGCAATGTTGCCATTTGATTTTGTAAGGTCGTGACCAAGCCACAAGGGTTCCGATAAATTAAGGGTCCCTCATCACGCAGCTCTTGTATATAAAGAATAAATCAAATATAAATGCTAATGTAGGAACTTTTTAATTGTGATATTGAGCCTATATTACGAAGGATATTTAGGCTTATCGGACAACAATCCTATCTGTGTGAATGTGCGTATGTGCCTGTGTGTGTGTCCAAATTTTTGAACCCGTTGACAGATTTACATCAAACTATGTGCACAGTACTAAGTCACCTGACTTGCCGTTTGTGTATGTCATCTGTGCCGTGTTTGTATTTTAAAATTGGTTGTCACTTTAAAATTTTCGTTCACGCTTTGTATCCAATAAGCCGTATTATAGAATTGCATCAAAATAGGTAAACATAAAGTACCTAGCAAGGTGACTTGACTATTATGTAGTTAGTTCTTTTATTTGTACTGCACCCAGTCCAAGATTGCAGCAGAAATAAACACTGTCACAAATAAGCTCTCGATCATTGGTTGGTTGGTTAGTTAACTGTGTCATTGCGACAGGAAATAGGTCCGAAGCTAAATTTCTGTGTTTTAGTTCAGGACAGGTGATTTAATCGTTCAGTTGCGGTATTTATAATCCTCTGTAATTTAATATTACTGTGTACGCATGAAATTCTATACGTACATTGAATGGATTAACTACGACATAAGCGACGACGCCAACGTCCGACGTGATTCCATTCCCTCCACAGCGAGGCGCGATTCCGTTTCTCCACTTGTCACGAAACACGCGTTGGTGGTGCGACGGTTTGTTGCACAGCCAATGCCGTTCAAGCGCGCGAACAGGTGGAGTGACACAAGCTGCAGCCTTGGAATGGATAGAGTATATTTTCAGAATTTTTGGATTTCAATATTTCTAAAATAATATTAGTTATTTAGCCTAAAGGAAATGTTGCCGAATTCCGTCATAGTTGATACAAGGACAATTTTTCTAAAATTAAGTACACATATACTGCCTAGTTATCAGGCTTGAATTTTGTATATTTCATACATAATACGTTCGTATTTTCAAAGCGACCGACATTTTTATATGTTTGTCATCATATGACATCTGAGGAAATGTTTTTCCGTACTTCATGTTACTTAGTATACCGTATTACTACATTCTAAACTGACTTTACTAGTATGTATTTCGTTCAGCTTCTTTATATAATTTAATAATGGCTGGCATTTTCTTAATTTTCATGTTTTAATTTATGACAAACATGAACAAATTTATTATTACCAAATTTCGTCTAATTCGGTGCTCACGTTCTACATAGTGACTACGCTGACTTCATTTTTTTCTACTTCATATTTCTATGTTAGTATTTTCAAAACTGCGGCTATGTTTGAAATTTTAGCGTATTATAACGCATATAAAAGTATTTTCCTTAATTTAATCAAACTTGACGTTTATATTCATTAAGCAATTAGTCAGTGTATTTATTTTTAATAGCAATTTAGCAGTTAAATGTAAGAAAAGACGTATGTCTACTTCGCCGTGTAAAATTAGGACTCTCATAAAATAATAAATATGTCCAAACTTTAATGTGTTTTGTTTATTTCTTGTTCATATTATCTCGATCACGGATAGCATTGCAACATTTTTAAACGCACGTAATATCGGAAGAATCATAATACAGAATTTAATTAAAATTGGTACACGTATATAATGGGTGCTGTTTGGCATATTTTGATCCACAAAATATCTCAGGAACCATTTTTAGAAGTACTACATACTGTTTACACATACCTCTGTAGTGGTACTCGGCAAGGTGACTTAATTTTTACTTTTATTGATGTCATGTTCGTATTTTCTAAATGTTGGCCATGCGAACATATGATCACACGAAAAATTTAAGGAATCATTTATCAGAGGTTCATCAAACTCAGTACTTACATAATACTTAGGTAACTTAATTATTTTGTATTTAGTACACACCGTCTTCATATTGGTGACAGTTTAACTATATTTTGATGGAATGAAATAGCGGAATAACGATTTTCCAGAATTCTATCAATCGTGGCACGCATGTAGGCTAGTACATAAAACAGCGATATCAGTTTCAGGAATTTTCCTCATACCATATTTAGTTTCTAAGCACTGTTGCCCTTCTAAATTTTATTCATCACATGAAACATACGAAGATAATTTTCGATATTTTTCTTACACTGTGCACATGTATTTCTAATTAAGGTAACGTTAATAATTTATTGTTCTTGGTTCATGTTGTTCTATTCTAAGACTTCTTGACATTAATGTACTGAAAATTGTGTATTATGTCATGAACTACAGGACTGGGAGTAAGCAAATGTAGTATTTATACACTTAACTATTCTTAATTGTTGTAGGTCCTCAAATGAGCATGAAAATATACTGATATATTAATAGTACATATTTATGGATGTACGTAAATGATTTCAGCTATAAGGGTTCATTTGCATCCTTGGTGAAGAAACTAGGCTCATTAGTTAAGTTAATATTTTTTTCAGTTTGCAATATCAATTTTTGTTAACAAATAAATAATTAACAAAACATCACATTCCATTAATATAGAAAAATGTAGCTAGTTTTATTTGTATTTGACAGTACTTATTTGTTAATTTTGTGTTTAGTACTGTAGTAAAAGGGCAAAAATCAATTCCTGAACATTATGACGATGACTGCTGCTAGAAAACAGAGAAAGGTTGTTTAGTAAGGGTTGTGACAAATCAAGGTTGTTATTATGTGTCTGACAACTACAAGCTGTGCAGTAATATTTTCAAGTAGTATCACATAATTATTCAAAGTGGACTTAAAATAACATTCTAACTAATGTACGGATAATATTTCTTAAAAACATTGTGGATGTTGTATAATATTTCAAGATTTTGAAGGATTCAACATTTTTCTACAGAAGTACACAAAACATTGCAGAAATTTAATTAAATTAATCTTTTACACACGTATTTACAAAACGTAATTCATGAATGATAGTACACACTATGTATTTATTTTATCGAAGTAAAAATAATTCTAAGCATAATTAAAAAGACTTCTTCCTTCATGTGCATTTATATAACAAAGTGTACGTTAACATTTTTGTTCAAAAGACCCGTTTCGGTTTTTCGCTATGCTGTCGAGTTGCGATGCACTAACAATTTCCCATAGTTATGTTACATTTCAACAAATAAGAATTTATGATTTTGATATCAAGCATTCATTATAACCACTAGCATATTAATATTTATGATTCTTTGAATAATTGTTACTTACATCATTGTATACAGCCATGTCTTTAACGGAGGTTAAGTAGTATGCAGCAAGTTATAATGTACTCGACTTTTAGAAATACATTATTACTGAGTTTGTTTGATGTTTATTTCTTTCAAATCTTCTAATTCAACTATAATAAAGTTACACATCGAGATCAACTAAGTAACCTTGTATAATCTTGTTTATTATTGAAGAAACCCAAATTTACATTAAATCGTATAATCATTTACTAAGTAAATACAGATTTATTTCAAACAATTTAATGGTGTTATTATTCAAAATTGTTCACATTTATGATTATGTTGCTTACTTTGTATTGCTCTGATTATGTAGATCGACATAACATAGTTTACAAAATCAAACAATTATGTTTATTTTATATGAAATAACTGTTCAAACGTAAGCTTAAAAAAGGGGAAAAAAAAAAAAGGAAAATACTGTGTTAAATAACAATTCTTTGTGAAGTAATAATATAGTTGTTACAAAAGTTTACAGTATGAATGCTTCTATTTTTCGAAATGGTGGAAACATTAAATGATAAATCAATCAAGATAAAAGTCGATTAATACTAATGTACGTATAAATCGAATTCGAGCTTCCTGATGTATCCCTTATAATTATTAAATTTCAATAAGAGCAATTTTTTAAAATGGTAACACATAATACGACGTTATAAAATAATGAAGTGGTATATAATATTTCTACGTAAGTTAGAGTCACATAAATATTTCGTAATAAATTTGAATCGTATAAACGAAACTTCAGATGTTAAATACTTAAAAACTATTTTAACTCATGCTTTTTTAAAAGCAGACATAAAAGCTTACGTAACAAACAACGGATAGTTATTATTATTATTATTATTATTATTATTTTCATCATCGTAATATAACCAAACACAGATTTTGAGCAACATCAGAACGACTCCTACGATTTTGGAACAACAGGCTAATAATATTGGATGTATTAATTTTCTAAATGGCAGACACTTTAGTTTGTTATTCAGAATGCAATTATTTAGTAAGAACGGTCTCAGTACCAAGTTTCGTTCAAACAAAAAAAAATCTTACTGTACATGACATCAAAAATTATTATTAAACTAGTTTTCATAATGGTGAACATTTCATATTTCGTTACTAAATAGGGCAATGATTTACTTTCATTTTAAACTACTTCCAAAACAGAAAATTAGGTCAGATTTGGAAATAGGTTCCTGAGTTATTGCCAGATTCAACTAAAAATTTTGGATGTTGCAATTTTTCGAAATGGCGAACTTTAAAGATACAGAACTCTGATTGTAACGCGAAGAGTAAGTGCTGCCATATTTGCGTTAAAACGAGATGAACGGTTCCTGAAAAATGGCAAACGAACTTAAAAGTTCAAATAGCCACCACTTCTCAAAAATTAAAAAAAAAAAAAAAAAAAATTGAAACACGAAACAGTCATGTATACTTAGTAAGGTTTATGGGAATCGTAGACAAAGTTCAAAAGTTATTATAGAATACGCGCTCATTCATACAACGGAAACGTGATCATATAAGCCTAATTTTTCTTCGAAATTATGCTTACAAATGATGTATCACCTGTCACGAAGAAGTTTCGTAACGCGACTTGGGGTGGGGAAACAAACTAACCCGGAGAACTGTCAGGAATGACTTTTCTATGAACTGCACCCGAACAGTGTAAGACGATTCTTATCCGGGTTACTTGTATCTGGGTGGTTAAAAGCTGTCAATGCAGCCAACGGCTCATGTAAATCACTAAACATCGCATAGCAATGTGTAATAAAGAATACCGATCGCTCTTATTTATAAACATATATTGTAAATGTCAATATGAAACATGAGCGTAAGATCGCTCGCCTTTCAACACGGCGACACTGGTTCAATGCCCGCCGGGTGACCCCAGGATCTTCGCACGTGGGAGACCTTCCATTTGATGTCGCTGGTTGGCAAGCTTTCTAGAGGAACTTCTCTTCCCTCGACCCGTCATTCCTGAGCTGCTCCATTGTAGAGTCTCGTGTCATGTCACAACTCTGGTCCGAGCCTCAGATCAACATGTGACCAACTGTGTGGGTGTAACCCCAGCACTGAGGCGCATCTCACATACGTAGAGCCCACGATTTTTGGTGAAAAGAATTCTGCAACTATTTGTTTCAATGCATTATGTGCATATATGCAGCTCTGCTTCGTGGTAAGTGATTAGCTGTTTTAAATTATCAGCGTCTCGGGGTTTTACCCGCTTATTACAGACGTGTGGTGTCGCAGTAACCTTGTTCCTGTTGCCACGTCTGTGAAATTATACATTCTGCCAATAATCAAGAAGCAGACCTGCAGATGTGCACGTAAGGCATTGAAACAAACTGTTGCAGAACTCTTTTCACCAAAAATCGTGGGCTCTACACATACGATAATATTATCATACACAAGACCGTAATATTCATTACGTTCTTTCAGAAATAAAAATAATAATATTTTTTTTTTAACTGATTAGCTTGTTACGCCGAAAACATATATTTCGCCTAGCTTATGAAGTTTGGCTTAGATTCACACCGCTGAGCTCATCCTGCTAAATAAAAGTACGATGTAAGGTAACCAGTATGGTAAATGTAATGCAAAATACCACAAAAATACCGAATAAACAATAAATTTGGTGTTTCTAATAAAGATAGAAGGACTGCAGATATGGCATTATGTAAACATGTATTCAAAACTTAGCAATATAAAAAATATTAAAAATTCCATGCGGATTTAAATTATAAGTTAACTCTGAACAAACTACCATAAAATTGTAATGAAAAAACTTTATAAGAATTTCAGAAACATTCATTTGTAATAAGGAGGACGAGCTTCATTGCATGTTTTTTTTCCCTTAAAGTATATTGGAAGTACATAAGAGGAACATAAACAACATTATAAACTTGTTGCTATAAGTACTTATGTTTGAAATTATAGACTGCTAGGTTAGCGAGCATGTGAGTTGGCCCGAATAAATAGGTGTTTTCACGACACAACAGGAAAACATTAAAATACAGTATATTTGAATACTTGCCGTTTTATTATTTAAATAGGCAAGAAATTATGTAGTACTTCAAAACTAATTGGTTCAGTGTTTCAACTCCGTCTGCAGGAAAGAGTAAATAACAAAGGCAAGTTCATTTAATATTGGTAAAGACACCGAATCATAAAAGGGCACTAACAAAACTTGGCAGAATATGGAATGAATACTTTTAGTTGTTTAGTTATTTTGAGTATGGTGTCATACACAATCCAAGTAAGAATGACTAAATAATTTTAAAGATCTGTTATTTGTGAAACTCATAAAATCATTGAAACGCCTATGCATTGCATTTTTAATTTTTTATTTAGAGTCTTAGCGGTAGCCTACTTCTAAATTAATTTACTGCAAAAAAGTTTATTTTATTTAACACTTAATATTGTGCTGAACAGATTATTAGCATTAGCGAACCAATAAATATCAATGAATTTATCAGTTTTGAAAATAATAGGATGCTGTTATAATTTGCGTTGTTAATACGTTCAATAATTTCCTTACAATAGTCAACTTGAATATATGCAATTAATTAGGTAGATTGGGATGAGCTAGTATGTAACGTGATTACTGAAAGTCAGTTCAGCGATATTATTAATTCAATGTGTCATTTAAACGTGCTTATTTATGAATTCGATTAATAGTTATACTTAATAGTGATTTTATTTACAGTAAGATGAGTTGCTGCATTTAATTAAATTGTTATTTTCATAGCTTTTCACATAAACTAACCGAGAAGTAAAACAACGTCAGTGCCAATAATGTTGTCTGTTATTAGGACAAACAATAGCAAGGAACAACATCAAGCTGTTTCAAAAGCTTGCTTCTTGCAAACTGTTTTTAGGTATAATTTTAATGAATTCATTATAATTTCATCTTGTTTTTACAGCTAAAAAAATATCCATAACATTTTATTAGTATAATATTTCATTGCACTTCTAAATGAAAATTTCTTATCGGTACAGTCAACCGAATGCTCCCAAGTAGAGGATGTTATTGAAACTGAATACAAAATAAAGAAAAAGTGTGTTACCCATCTACTGCTACCAACAATAGTAGTTTATTTTTCTATTGCAACTAATTTTTCAAAAGTAATTTTGTTATGAAACACCTACTTAACTAAGAAAATTTCGATGTTCTAGGCAGTCATTAATATACTTTATTAGTGCTATCTGGTTCATTGATTAGTATTTAGTTGTAACATTTCCGCAGGAAAAAATTGTGGGATTATGCCACTAACGTCAGCGATATATCGTTGTTTGTATTTCGCAAGGATTTCGTTTTCAGTTCGTACAGATATTAGTTGGAATTGGCCTTTGTTATTTTATTACTGATATTACCGTGATATTTTATTGTTATTATTACAGAATATTATGCTGTATATAAAAATGGCAGGTTACGCAACCTACTTGATTTATTCGTGTATATATTAAATTGGTTTCGGAAGTATGAATATCACAAATGTACGTATAAATAATAATTCATCGTCCCGTAAATGAACACATGCCTACAGGTTTCCCTTATATAAGCAAGGTTAATGTAAGTTTGATATAGCTACTGTGGTGCCTATGCGGTTTGGTTATTTTACGAATGTGAATATTAAGAACCGAGCACGTTTTAATGAATCAAGTCGGAGCCAGTTTTTTTATCAAATATCCGGAGTTCTGATACTCGAATATTCGAACCGGCCAAACTCACAGCACGAGACGCGTTTACGCGAATATCACAAATGTACGTATAAATAATAATTCATCGTCACGTAAATGAACGCATGCCTACAGGTTTCCCTTATACAAGCAAGGTTAATGTAAGTTTGATATAGCTACTGCGGTGCCTGTGCGGTTTGGTTATTTTACGAATGTGAATATTAAGAACCGAGCACGTTTTAGTGAATCAAGTCGGAGCCAGTTTTTTCATCAAATATCCGGAGTTCTGATACTCGAATATTCGAACCGGCCAAACTCACAGCACAAGACGCGTCTACGCGAGAAGAGTTACGTTCAGCAACTGTCCTGTCACTCAGAGTCAGGTTATAATTTTCTCTTCTCTTCCTAATGCCTTGCGTCAAAACTGTCTGTAGAAGGGAAGACCGATGTGATGGCCTGTTGTCCGTGACGTCACGCGCTTGAGGCTCGCCAGTGCACAGGCCTGAGATGTAATCGTTATGTCACAGTCACTATATTATCTTGGCAACGCTCAACTCCAGCTGCCCTAGTTGACTGGGGCTTGTGTCGCCAGCTGGCTCGGGCGCTCGAGCTTCGTACATTCGACATTGTCACGCCGACGAGCAGCCGAGAATAACAACTGTGACCTTGAAGCCTGATCTTAAGAGCTGGTGAGGAGTGACATGAAGTGTGTATGGAAAAGCGCTGGAGTGAGAGCGCGGGGGAAAACGGGAGATCCGCGAGTTAAAAACCCGCCGACCGGCGTCATCGTCTGCCAAGACTCACACATGTAAAATTCCGGGACCGACCTCACCGGGGATCGAACCCGGATCGCCTAGGTGCGAGGCGAATGGTCTAATCTCATTCGGCTACCACGGCCTTAATAACGCCGAGATATGAAGACCTGCCATATTGTAGCTCACCCACTCTACGCGGATCTTGTAGATAAGAAGGAAGCATTGCCGTCTGTGTTGACAAGCTCTGCACCAAGACTGGCCACGTCTCTTCTCAACACTACAGATGTTTAAGTATGAACTCGATAATTTTAATACTAATTCTGATAGGTCAGCTGTCAGCCTTCTCCGGCTCACAACGTGAGTTGCTAAATGTTGTATATGCTTTTTTCTTTGGTTTAATAAATGCAATAAGCGAACTTAAATATTTCATATATCTAACATGTCGAATCTACTTGCTGTCCGGTGGACATAACACTGCGAATGACGGGCAACAATGAGAACCTTGCTCGACCTGCAGATGTCTAAGCAGGTGTTAAAGCGAAGTTATATACTCACTTCAATGGAAGTTATCACATACTCGTATTTCAACTTACAACTTACAGTACCATAATGTCCTTATGTCATTTTAAAGCGTCATTTTGAAACAGAAGAAAAAACTTAATTACGCCTTAAAAATGGCTAATTGTTACTGTGTGGAGAAATGTCACAGACAATTTATTTAGCGAGGAGTAGAATTGTCTGTTTTGGTGAAATTGTCTTATAAAATTTTCCTATATTCAAAAGATTAAATGTACACTTAAAAAAATATGGATATTATTTAGCCAACATAGGCCTGTGTAATGTATTTTCATTAAGTGCGTGAATTTCATTCAAATATGCAATCTCAAGAATACTGCATGATAAATGAAAGTTTATGTGATATAAAAATTCGAAATGAAGCAAAAAAATCTATCTCAAAAAGAAAAAAAAAATCGTTTACTGCAAACTCGGGTTTCATTAGGAATAGAAATTCATTACATATGTGTTGGTGTTTGGAAGTAGGAACTGTATGTACGTTTAGTGTATAAATCATTTTCAGTAAAATTACACAGAAATATCTGGTGTTACACAACTAATTCAGAGTGAAATTTCCTGTATTAACAACATTCTGATTATAGCAAATGAGTTCTGGCAAACTGCAAAATTATATTAGGAATATACAATAGACACGTTTGAAACGAGACATAGATAGGAGATTATAAATGTATGAAGGCCCTACTTCGTCTCATTGTTTTTAAAGTCATTGAAAATAACTGTTATAAAATGTATAAGAGATTATTGTAATTATATATTTTTAGCTGAGGTGTTAATATAATTGATGAAGATATAATCAATGGTTATATTTCAGCAAATATTTCTTCAATGTGTGCACGTCTCCTTATTTGTAACGACTACTTTAAACTCCTCCCGTAGTTTCTGGTTCAAGATACAGTTCCTTTGTTTTAATAGAAAACCAAATTACGTTATAAATCTACAAACAAGAATTTTAACATTTTATATGGTAAAATACTCCAAGCTTTAAAATTCCAAAATAAGGTAGCGTAATAGGCACAAAAAATTATGTATGGAATAGATACTGTATGCGTGCAAGTAATTGAAGTTTTAAAGACTGTAGACCACTTAAAATGAAGTGCTCCTTAATTGCCTTGCAAATAAATATCTACTGCTTCAAAAATATATATTCTTTTGGGTTTAGTTATCCATTTCTTGCAATTAAATAATCTATGTACCAAAGTGTGTGAAAATAACACATTAATATGAATTATAATCAGAATCACACGTGTTTCTATTTTAATAACTGTTAAATTTCGGATTTTTGAAACATGAAATAAAACATAAAGTTGAATAAAAGTTGTAATTATTAAAATCTCTGGCTTTATGAATGTTAGAGATGCTCGGGGGTATCTGTAAAGCTGTTTTACTGTATTCATTGTTTTTTTTTTTTTTTGTTGCGTTTATGCCATAGAAAACCATGCGAAATTCTCTCAATACCATTAATTTTGGTTTGAGACAATCGCTGAAGTTTGACATGGGCCGCTGACATGTCACCGGCAGTTGAATCAGTGTTTGATACATGAGATATTATACATATATAAGCATACGTATAAGTTTGACATGGGCCGCTGACATGTCACCGGCAGTTGAATCAGTGTTTGATACATGAGATATTATACATATATAAGCATACGTATAACAACATTTATATTTTATATAACGACGGGCATTTTTTTTAAGAATTACGCTTATTCAAATACCTGAAAAGTAATTTCACGAATTTTGGAAATTCGCCTCCTAAGCAGGTGAAAAAAGGAATGAAA
The DNA here is from genome assembly GCA_003012365.1 of Medauroidea extradentata. Taxonomy (NCBI): domain Eukaryota; kingdom Metazoa; phylum Arthropoda; class Insecta; order Phasmatodea; family Phasmatidae; genus Medauroidea; species Medauroidea extradentata. Next base: position 24,683 of record PNEQ01021281.1, read on the forward strand.
GGGGTAAAAAGTGGTGAAATGCGTTTTCACTTAATAGTATATATATATATTATATATATATATATATATATATATATCAGCGGACTATTGTCGTGTTTTTCACCACGTCCACGAGACACCAATAAATTATTCTAAAACGTGAGTTAAGGGTTTATAAAAATTAACTCTCTTAGGAGGTGAAACGACCTTGAATGTGTTTCAGATAAATACTCGATAACTAACACTTGATAACTATTGAACCCGTCGAGATATCAAAGTTAATTATTGCTTCAGGATGATTACAGAAATGATCGCAGAGCGGTTTTAAGACTTTTCGAAATTCGAACTTTCAGTACTGTGCAGTGGTCATAAGTGGTTTTTAATGAATGATCGATTTTTATTAGGTTTTCCAATGAAAGTTTATGTTATTAGTAATAAATAATACTCGCGAGCAAAGCCGTGTGGGAATGCTGGTGTGTGCATATATATATATATATATATATATATATATATATATATATATATATATATATATATATATATATATATATATATATATATATACATATATATATACATATATACATGATTTGCAGAAACTGCCGTATAACAAGCATATAACGCGAACCTGGGCTTAATTGGAGAAGAAAATGTAAATGGCAAAGTGTTGTACGACGACAATTTACAAGCGCAATGTGGCAACACTGCTCGGAGATAGTCCTCTCTTGCACTCTGCGCTTAGGTATTATTTCATGTACGTTACGTCAAGTAAACATAGAATTATGTTTGTACTGCTGAGGATTTTAACCAAGGCCCATTATATGCTGGTCAGAACTGTAGTAGTAAGATAAGTTAGATAAATAAGATATCTGTGGCGCGCAATAGAGGCGACTGAAGTGCAGTGTTGCAACATTGTGCATACGAAGTGTCATCATACGACATTTTCATCTCCTATTTAGCTCAGGATTCGCTTGATGGGCTTATTACACGGCAGTTTCTGGACAACCTATATATATATATAAATAAATAAATAAATATATATATATATATATATATATATATATATATATATATATATATATATATATATATATATATATACAGGATGTATGGAAATTAGTAGTCCAGCTCTGGGATGTAATTCCTCATAAAAAAGTAAGCAGAATCTTTACGGGTCACTTTTAAGACAAGTGTTTATTACGGGATATATAAGCCTTTGAAAATGGACTTTAAAAATAGTGTTTGGTCAAAATTTCATAAACGGTGAGGAGTTAAATTACAATTCTGTATGTCATATTAAGCGTTATTAAGATCTTTAACCTGTACAAAAATCAGAGTTCAAACATTCGTCTTTCATGTAAATAAAAGGTGTGAACATCTCAAACTGCATAAAATGACTTTGCCGCTAGGCTTTGTGAACATTTCATGCTGCGTATTCGAACAGCACATCGTAAGAAACAAAATAGGACCTCTTGTTGCAAGCTCCTATAACGCGCCGTTTACAAGAAAAATACAAACATTTGTTGCTGTGACAATAACACATCACCTGGTATGTTGAAAAAATAGGTACTTCCGTCATGACGTGCTCTCAGAAAAACGGAACCGACGATGCAGTTTTTTGATGCGTGTTGCAAAATCTTACCATATTTACTTTAAAAATCTTATGCCTGAAACGGTAAATTTGGTAACAAATTTGGTTTCGTAGCAGTTTAACAAAAAGTTTTTTTTTTTTTCGAAAAGACAATTCCTTTTGGCACAGTTCGAAAGAATTACAATCGTTTTGAAAATGTTTTATTTTTTAATATCACTAAATTACATAAACAGAGAGCTATTAACCTCAAAACAACAAGCACTGGTCTCAAAAACATAGACTCTCAGATCTTAGTTCCTGTCGCTAAGCGAAAATATAAATAAATAAGACAATTGAAAAGTATTTAAATTATAATTTATGAAAGGGATGAAATTATGTTTGAAAAATTTTTAATTTACAGCAAACAAAAAGTACATTTTAGAAAAATCCTGCAAACCGAAACTTGTTACCAAATTTGTCGAGTAGAAACTTTTTTTTACGTTTATTTCGCTGGATTTTGCGTAATGTTTTAAAATTCCGCATCGCAGGTTGTATTTCCCATTAGCACGTCATATGTACAAACCAATAATTCCTTGACGGAAGTAGCACTTGTTGCCTATGTATCAGGCTTTGTGTTATTGTCACAGCAAAAGTTGTATGTATTTTTCTTGTAAACGGTGCATTCTAGAAGCTTGAAACAAAAGCAAATTTTTGTTCCTTACGATATACTGCTCGAATATATATTATGAAATGTTCACAGAACCTAATTGGCGAAGTAATTTAATGCAATTGGAGGTTGATCACCCCTATTATTTACATGGAAGTGAAAGGTTTGAAGGCTCAATTTTTTAAACATTTGAGATCTCAGTAACACCTAACATCACCTACGTGTTACATAACAAATTGCAGGGCCAAGCACGCACACACATCTCAACTGAAAAGGCCAAACATCCAATAAAGTTTTCTCGTGAAATTACACTAACCACAATAACAGAGGAAAACTGCATTTTTCGCGCAACATAAATGCTCATTTCTACATTGGCGTTACAGAACTTACAGTTGACATACCTGAGTTACTATTTAAGACACGTTATGGTAAGTTTATATAAATTAACGCCACAGGCACGTCGTGCGGAGAGGAAACGTATAAAAAATACGTCTCACACACACTGACACATAGAATATAAAATAAAGCTTTTATATTATTAAGACTCTACATAAAAAACTACGGGATTTCGAAACATATCAAATCACCTAGCATTTTAAATTAATATTCAATAATTTATTATGTGGCGAAAACAAATATGCACTGTTTATAAACGAACGAAGGCGGTCGATTTATGTATATGCAAGGGATAAAAATCCATAACAAAATTAAAATTGAAATTTCTACTCATACATTTCAGTAAACAAGAACTGTAATTAAAAGTATGTAATTTAAATTTAAGACTGATTATTAATTAATAACACTATAGTTAATCCATTCTAATTCAAGTTAGTTGTAATCCACTCTAAACCTCGCTCCCCTCCAAACTGCCATGTAGAACTCATTTTTAACTTTGCATAAAATTTGTAGAACCATTTTTATTTACTTATTTAATCACACATACATCTCTACTCTGTTGCGAAGTCCTTTGTGCAAGGCAATTTTTAATGGTTTACAAAAAATTTGCTCCGACTATAATAACATCGCTGTCGACGAGACCTACTTAAATATCCCCAAATAAGAGCAGACATCTTGTTCCTCTGAAGTAGAGGTACGACGTGACATGTGTGATTGAAGTGTTTCTGGCTGAACTGTTATTGACGCATGATATTTGCGAACAATAATGAGGTAGTACGTCACGAGAAAACTCTCGCCGGCCAAAGAAACTACGTTCAATTTTGCACCGCTTTGCTCCGTAGCCAACAAAATGTACAAGTGCATGCCTGCAGGGATAGAATGACATGGTTTTCATTACTGAGAAGCTTAGAGCCATGGATTATTATCTGCGAGTTTGAACCAGCAAACAGCTGTATAACTATCACACGCTATCATTGCCAAGAGTGGTAGATGTTTAAAGAAATGCCATTACAGAGGATATTGTTTTACTCAGAGAAAATAAAACAGTCCACTAACTAACCTACTGTTACGGAAGATAAAGCACACACATAGAGCAGTCATGCTTCATTGCTCACGAGGAAGTGTTAGTCACATAGTATTGTGTGGGTCATATTGAATACTATTGCAACTATAGAACAAAAGAAAGGTTGATAGGTTGTAGGGTTTAAGGGCCTTGCCTAGCTAGCTTGATGCAAAACAGTTCATGATACAAAACAATGTTAAATTCACAGCATATAAGACAAAACGATGTTAAATTAATTAATTCTTATGCGATATTATTTTCAATATAGCTGTTTCATGCAAGGCAAAATTTCTGTGACTAATTGACTAAATATATATATATAATTACGAACATCAATTGTTTCAATACGTGATAAATAATTATTTATTTGAGAAAAATGTATTTCGCAAAACAAACACTTATATACAAAATATTATTTGCTTTGTAGAATGTAGGTTTTTTTAATAAAATGTTATTTATTATGTTTACAAAAACAAACCTAATGGCTACATTTCTCACATAGTAATTCGCTTACAGATAATTTAAGTAGTTTCCTTATTCATTGAAAGAGTTAATTAATTTTAATATTTTTTCCCTTGTCCCAACTATGAAGCTAGGCTTGGTTATTACTATCATCTCGTCAACAACGAGGTAATTATAAACTGAGGCAACGGTTTAGACATTGGCAGGCAGGGAAGCGTCCATGGCCAGAATGAAGGAACTATCACAAAAATTGGAAAACTATTTAAACGTAAATTATGTTGCTGGACTGAAAATCAAATCAACGTCCTCCTGAAATAAATGTAGTTCCTGACAATGTGATATTTTTAAACCCATTCTTCTGTCGTTTTCCTGCCTGGACCCTGCAGAAAACGTCTCGTATTAAATATCAACATTCCGCGCCTTTTACTCATAACGTTGCGTACAACAATCTGAGCAGCCACGTTTACGTTTATAGAAACATATTCAACACTTTAATGGTATTATACGAAACATTGCCATTTGTATCACTAATCATTAGGTTCACAATCGTTACCATCATCATCTTAGAACTTTCACTTCAGTGAGGTGAATAACGAGAAGTTATAATAGTAGCTTGCGATCAAAGCGGTGTAATGCCTTATCACACGTTACCCAACGCGGCATTCTGGAGTCGAACCACGGTGAGTTGGGTCACGATATTCGCTTGTAAGAAACTTAACGGTCGTAGCTGTTGGCCAGCACTTTTTATTAAATATCTGCCGCTTTATTTCCATGTTCACCTCGTATCACATTAACAGCTGTTACAGTGGCAACATATATTGTATCAATAATTAGTAGGTTACGTAATTTTACTAGCCTACTTTCGAAAGCATAAAACAATGGTCACAGTGAAGTATTGTTATATTTTCTGTGAGACGGCGAACACAAATCTTCAAACTACGCTATTCATCAGCCACACGGGCGAGTGTTGCGTGCGTCAAATATATTTCTGATTTTGTGTGTCTCTGTTCTAGGGGCCTACAAAGTGCGACCTTGATATTTCATGTAACTTTATTGGTTGATCATACGGCACAAAGTTAAAAGGATGCTTCTCATACTATGTTTTACTTATATGGTTGGTATTTTTCTGTTTACAGCAGTTTGAAATTGTATATTTATAGCAATTTTGCGACGTTAACAACAGGAATGAAATTTAATTTACGTGCTATGTTTAAAAAAAAAACATTGAAACTTTCGTAACGGTGTCGGAAATATGTTCAGCAGTTTTTGGTAAAGCAGAAGTAGCGTGGTAAACCACATCCACGTGCATGCGGTGTGAACTTTACAAAATGTTATCATGAGAAACGTGGTTGTGTCAAGAAAACGCAGTAGAATCTGCGCAGGTTGCTGTAACTCTGTGGCTGGAAGAATATCCGGGATATTCTAAACCACTACCTGCCAACATAGATTATCCTGCTCGCTGCATTTAACATACCAGATACGTCCTCGTCACTGGAAGTTCATATGTGTGGAAGGAGCAAGTAGGCATACACAGCGAGGCGCAAGACACATGTTACTAGCGTAAATTATATTACACACGACAACAACAGTTTTACAAGTTAAGTTTCTGAGCACATCAGTTGAAGATACGTCATGCCACAAAGTGTGACTAATGTCTTTATTTACAGTTAAGAATGGAATTATTTATCCTGTAAAAACTTAAGAGTGTAGGACGTAAAATGTAGAACATACCGCACCCGTCCGTAAAGAAACATGAGAAACGCAAGAACGCATGTTCGCACACGACATTTGGTCAACTCGTAACTTATTAGGTTATTTCATTTCCTTTCCAGCTTCTATTCAAAACACATGCTTGTTGATAATGGTTTGAATGCAGAGAGGTTGTACAGAAGGCTCTGATTTCCTCCTTTTTGGCGCGCTACTTTTTTGTTAAATGCAAGAAACTCTTTCGTTATTTCTTGCCTTTCTGACTGATTTAAGTATAATAGTACATAGCTGAACCAAAAAACAACACACAAAAATACTATGTTGTTACTGTACAATTTCAAGATTTTTTGATAGAAACCGCTCACATCGTGAGTTCCTATGTTCATAAATATTGTTTCCGGCATATTGTTTTAGGTCGTTTCGTTTTAGTTCGTTGAGTTTATATATTATCTCGCCAAAAGAAGAAAGAGTGACGCTTTTTAAACCACAACTATAGGCATATAGTATTCCGAAGTCGTGGACATTACACGAGGTACATCAGTGTAGAACAGAAATTATTAATGAGCTAAGTACAGAAAACATGTATCCCATTAAATCGGGGAAAGAACTTGCAAACATACGAGATGGTAGGAATTTTCACCGTCACGAAACTAATTGGAAAATAACTGGCATTCTTTCAATGTGACATTGCCACTACCAATAATTCGTTTTGATGTAAGAACTCAATTTGGTGTCTTTTGGCAGATAGATTTCTTATAATTTTCATTCTTAGCACTAGTAAAGCTGCTTATTGCTTCACTATGAACATTGTTTCTGTAGTCAGTTTGTAGAGACTACTTAAAGAAAATATTTCAATGTAGCAGAGAAGATGGTTTGTAAAGAATATCTTTGTCATAATTATAACTCTCCTCCAACCAAAATACGGTAAATATAATTAGATTTAGTATTGAAATATAGTTTCAGCTACACTGTAAATCTACTTTAGAAATATCTGATAACACATTTTTTGGACATTGGTTTGTTCATCACATTATTGTCTCAAGGAAGCATTTGCAAAAACACAAGGGCATAATAATGCACATGCAAGAGAATGAAATATTATAAGACTATTTATCTAAAATATGTTTCTTTTGAATGTGATGAATATGTTTTAATCACTACGGTATCTAATACGTGTCCAACTTTTTGAGTTAAGGGCGCTGCCTTCCTCGACCCCTGACGGATACAAGGATAGAGATCAATATGTAAAATGTAATTCTGTAGATTTATGTCGACTTTATAGGTTTCGCTTTAGGACAGAAATATTCTCTGTATTGAGAAGTTTGAAGTATATCTACAGGATGGGGAAAGGTTATGAGCCGACGTATTCAAGTGTTGGTTTAGAGCGAAAATACTTATTTGCTCACAGTTTCCACGGTAATGTAAAAACAACCTTTAAAGATCCTATATCAATGTGGGCCGACGAGATGAGCAAAAATATCAGTGTGTTTATACTATATACAGGTTATATTGAGCTGCATATAATATAATTAAACACGTAATTTCCTATCCTTTCTCTTGCCAGGGCTCTGAGGTAGACAGCGCCTTATTAATCTATTCTTCTCTTATACAAATATTGACAATAATATTGCCTGATTAATTTGCACGAAATTCTTTACTGTTACCGCATGCAATGTTTGTAATACAGTGTTGAATACTATGCATAAATAAGCTCTTCCAGAGATTTTACTAAGCCTTACATAAACAACACAAAATATCATCGCAATGTAATAAAAGGGTACTGAATTATTGTGGCATAAGTACCTGCAACTGGTTCAGGCGAATTCATTCAGTGAAGTTGTTAAAATAAAATAAAAATAACCTTTATGTGATTCTATAGAACCTAAAGTTTGTTTCACAGACGAACAAATCTAGACACCAGCGTAATTAGTCGACCACATAACTGACTTATATTTTTCATGAAATATCCGTCGGCGTCTGCAGTAGTGCGGTGGTGTTCTATATACTTAACAGGCAATTATAAGATACACTAAAACATGCGTAGCTGGTTCCCATCAGTATAATACCCTGTGATGATGGTTAAACTGTATTGTCATTGTCAACTGCAGCATAAAATTATGGAATTCTTGTTCAGATATTCCATATTATTTTCAGTCATATTGCGATAGTGTAAAATGAGGAAAACCAAGTAAGAAGGTCTACGTAGTTTGTATTCTAGCTCCTAGATGTTTACGTTACCTAAGTTACTGCAGTAAACTCAACATCACTGTTATTGACTGCTTAAAGCAAATTGAGCATATTTGAAGCTCTAGGTTTTTTTATCTTGAAAGTAATTAGAATATTTTCACTGATTTTTAAATGTAAACAAAGTATTGCAAGAAATAATACAGTCAATAGATTTCAAAGTATTAAAAAAATATCGACTGAGGCAACAGTTACTATTTTTATTTATTATTCTTGAACAAATATATTTCATAATTGCTCATGTTACCATGGACAGCGGCCAGGTAGACTTGTGTCACGACGCGTACTTATGACACTGTGATCCAACCTATAGAATTCTCTTCTCATCACTTTTTCTGTACTTTCAGGCCTACACTCAGAGATCTTAGCAGAGACGTCTCTCTGCGGTGTTTATTACTTCGACTGTAACCATCGTGCCATCGACACTGAGACGCGCATATGCTGACTCGCTCGTGCCTGCTTCCTTTGCAATTGTTACGCCATCTGCTGGAGGTTCTGCAACCACTAGTTAGAAATGAAGTGGAGTTTACTTACAGGTAAGTAAGCCAAGAAGTATTAACAAATATTTTGTAGTCATGATGTTTTAGTCTGTTCCAAGAACGGGTGCACTTTTACGACACTTGGCATCGGTGCTAACACTACAAAATATATATCTCAATGTATAAAAGATAATGCTGACAGATTGATTGACTAATTGACTAACTGACATATCAAACTGCAGCCCAAACCACAGGATCTAGGATCGTGACATTTTTGTGCCGTTTCTCCTCTGGTCGTACGCGAGCACTAAGAAGGGATTTTTCCAAATTCAACTTCTAAGCGGGTGAAAAAGAGTGAAAGAATTTTCAAGGAAGCGTCACTAGAACTCGAACCTGACGGTCTATCATCGTGATGTTTACTTCAATAGGACACCCATAAAAATGCATGTTCAACATTTAAGAGAGTGGTGACTTTGCAGTAACAAGGGGGAAATAAATTTTCTTTATGAATCGCCTATATAGATGCAACACAATTGGCTTACGTTGTAATTTTTACTTAATTTGGAAACACAGACAAATAAAAAACGCAGGGCTCCAAAACGTTTCGAAATTTTATAGTTAAGGAAGTGAAAATATGTGAAATATGTCTCTTATTAGCCAACTTTCCGAAGGAAGTTGTAGGCTTATGAGATAATCTTCCTGTATGTGTGTCTGTGTGTGTGTTGGCGTGTGTGTGTTGTGTGTGTGTGTGTTGGTGTGTGTGTGTGTGTGTGTTGGTGTGAGTGTGTGTGTCCGTGTGTGGATGTACCCAACTTTTGAACCAGTAAATCGAATATCATCAAACTTTGTACACATATAGATCATTGTAATCTGACTTGACATTTTTGTATTTCGTTTACGCCGTGTTGATATTTACGAAATGGCGACCATGTTATCATTTTTTGATAATGATATTTGTAAGATATCTAAGGAATCGTACTTCAATATTTCATCAAACGTGGTACACATATACTACAGACAAAGTTGACTTGACATTTGTGTATTATCCTGCGTGCAAGTTTTTTAAAATGGCAGCCTTTTTATACATTTAGCATAGTATCACATATCGTACGAATTATTTTTCAGAATTTTACCTAACTTATTTCACAAATACTAGACACGAAGCTGACTTGAATGTTTTGTATTTCGTTCATTCTGTGTTAGTATTTTTTTTTTAACGGCGGCTAATTTATATTTTTAGTATAGTATTACATTACATATCTTACTAAACATTTTCCAGAATTTCACCAAACTTGTTACCCACACATGTTCTATATACAAAGCTGACTTGAATATTGTGTTTTTTTTTTTTTTTTTCATTCATCCGGTGTGCATATTTTCAAAATAGCGGTAATTTTTATTTTTTTTTTTTTAGCATAATATCACATATTTTAGGAAATATAAATTCAGAATTTAACAAAACTTGGTACACATATAAAGCTGACTTTAATATTACATATTTCGTTAATTCTGTGTGAATTTTTAAAAATGTTCGCCTTTTTTATATTCTTAGCATAGTTTTACATATCTTGCTAAATATTTTTCAGAAATTTACCAAACTTGGTACACACTTACTACACACAAAGCTGACTTGAACGTTGTGTTTTTTTTTTTTTTTTTTCGTTAATCCTGTGTGCATGATTTCAAAATTTTGGTTTTTTTTCTATTATGGTCATAGTTTTACATATCTTAAAAATATTATTCAGAATTTCACCCAACTAAGAACACATATTCTACATACAAATTTGCCTTGACTTCTTTGCGTTACGTTCATCAAGTATTTATATTTTGAAGATGGCTGCAAATTTTATAATTTTAGCAATGTTACATACCGTAGGAAATAATCTTCAAAACTTTACCAAACTTGATATATATTTATTACACTCAAAGCTGACTTGACTTTTGTTTATTTATTTAATCATCTATTTATTTTTTAGTTGCGGCAATTTCCAAAAATATTAGCACAGTAATGCTTACGTATATCAAGAAATATTTTTCGTAATTTTATTTAAACTTCTTACGTTTTTAATATATACGAAGTTGGCTTGACATTTTCATATTACGTTCGTCCTGTGTACATATTTTATAAAACAGAGACCATATTATCATTTTATAATAATATTCCATATCTTAGTAAACATTATTTTTCAGAATTTCACCAAACTTGGTACACATATACTACATATAAAGTCGATTTGACTTTTCTGTATTTCGCTCCTCCTGTGTTCCCATTTTCGCAGTAGTAGCCATTTTTATATTTTTAGCATAGTATGACATCTTAGGAAATATATATATATATTTTTTTTTTGTTTTTTTTTTTTTTTTTTTTTTTTTTTTTTTTTTTTTTTTTTTTTTTTTTTTTTTTTTTTTTTTTTTTTTTTTTTTTTTTTTTTTTTTTTTTTTTTTTTTTTTTTTTTTTTTTTTTTTTTTTTTTTCAGAAAATAGCTGAACCTGGTACACATGTAATACATGCGAAACTTTCTTATATATTTGGCATATCCATCATCCTGTCTTCATATTTTCAAAAGACGGCGATCTATGTATATTTTTAGCATATTAATTCATATCTAAAAATTTTTGTATTTTTGAATTTCATCAAATTTGGTACACATATAAGACACACAAACCTGACTGGATTTTTGTATATTTCGTTCATTAATCTCAAATATTTTAAGACCTTGGCTATTTTCATTTATCTTAATGATAAAAAGACATTTCATAAAATGGTTTCCCTTATTTATTAAATTGGTTGCTCGCATATTACTTAGCAAGTCTAAATCAATGTTATCATTTAATTTTCCTACATTAGGTTAACGATTTTAACTTACAAAAATAATTTGCATCCACCTTGAGGAAAGTCGGCTTTAAAGATATGCTGGTATCTTCCTGTTTATTAAAACGGCGAAATAATTCTCTTTTTAATTACTGCAACTGAAGCACTGTCAGAAAACTACGTTTAGTTTGTAACAGCCGCAGTAACTCCTCGATATTTCTGAAGCATATTTAAGCCATTTTCGGAAAGTGTACTCGAACCTTGAACTGCGAACTCAATTATGTTTTCGTATTTTTTTTTTTTTTAATTATCGAAAACACCACCGAATAAATTAGCAATATTTTCAAAATTGTATAGCAGTATCAAAGCTTAAGTCGTACGGAAGCTAGAGCTTTAAATCTATCCAACATGAAGCATATAAGAGCATTTTCTGATCACATACTTTAGCACCGCTAATATATGGTCAGATAATGCAGTCGTGGAAACAAGCGTGTCTTGTCGAACATTGTAGAGTCTCTTGATACAAGTGACGAGTACCTGCAGTTATATTTAAAACACACACAATGTTTTAAGTGGCGTGATATGTACGTAATACCATCCACATACCGCATATCTCATTGTAGTAGTGTTACAGTAGATGTGTTTATCAACGGCGTGTATAAAGTGCAGCTACTTGCAGACGTCTGTGCATGTCTACCCCAGGATATAGCATCACTATCACGTGACTGGGGTAGAGTTACGCGTGCAGCTATAGTCGTGCTATCTGCTGTTTCACGAACCTCAGCTATGTCTAACTTGCGTTGAGATGATTGATTCTATTTCACGATTCAATTCTTTTTGATCAGTCCTAACTAAATTATTTGTTCAAAATAACAGCGCAATTACGTCATTTCGTCATTTTCAATATAAAACATTTCTCTTCTGTATTTAGTTTCGCCGAGCGATGTGTTACAACGGTGACATGTAGAGTCACATTGGTAAGTAGAAAGGTTGTACTACAAGTTCCTGCCGTGCTGCTTACTGCTTCCTAAGATTTCTCGAAATTGCACAAGGCGAATCCCGGGACAGCTTCTTAACGAAGGCCATGGGCACATCCTATCTGAGTTCCTGTCATTGACATCACTGTCGACAAAACTTCAAGTAATCATACCACATTTAGAGTTTGTTTTATCTCATTACTTTAGTTTTCATATTTTCTGTCTTCTCGCAACAAAAATTTGCATTGAGTAAATTACATTTGTTTTAATTTATTGGGCTCTAAGTCTCGTCGACAGCGATGACATTCAAGATCGTTACACACAACTGTATACGCAATTTAAGAGAAATCTGTCATGGCATTTATTAACAAAATATCCCAGAATTCACATGGAATTATTTCTGGAAACAATGGAGATCCGGTGAAAATGCGACTAAGACGTGAGTTATTGCTCTACGCATAAACTTTACAAAAATTATAAATGATAAGCTATTAAAATGTCACTTATTTAACATGTTATTTTTTCAAGTCGCAATGTTGCCGAAAACCATTTTGTATTAATTTAATATTCTCTGTACTGTACAAAATGATACATTTAGTTTAATTTTAATTTATGACAACAATTTTCTTATAACACTGTCGGGATTTTTAAATTTTTTATGTGCCCAAAATGCATATGTATGCATATATATGTATATATAATTTAATTTTGATCACCTTATATGGCGCTTACGATACGTTTTCTGAAGTCGAGCTATACACATTTTCCTGCATAGGTAAGGGGTAATATTATCCTATCCGTACATCCCATTTTAAGTCTTCTTTCCTCTGGGAAAAATAGGCTTGTGAGATCACTTGTCTGTATGTATGTCTGTAAGCTCCCTACTAATAACTTTTGAACCCGTGGAACGAATGTCATCAAGCTAGCTGCACACATAATACACAGTAACCTGACTTTACTTTTTTTATATTTCGTTAATGTAATGTTCATATTTTCAAGATGGCGAGTATTTTAACATTTTCCGCTCAAACAAGAACTTTTACCACATTTTAGAATTTCAAGAAACTAGGTAGGCCTATGCATAAGGACATTGTAATATGGTTTGACATTCATGTACACATGACAAAACGTACTATTTTTTTAAAAACAGAAGATATTTATATATTTTTTTCCATAACAAGTTATACGTAAGGAAATTTCATTCCAAGATAAATTGACATTTGTAAATTTTGTTCAATTTTTGCTCCTTTTTTTTAAATTGCCATCTTTTTATGTTTTAAAATAATATGACATATTTAAAAAAAAACTATATTTTTTAAAATTTAATCAAACATAGTATTACATACTAACATTACTTAACTTTTATGTATCTCGTTCATTGTTAATTCATGTTTTTCATTTGGGGACTATGTTAATATTTTTCGCATATGACACATCTACGGAAATGTTAGTATTTTTGTTCTATCATCAAACTTAGTACACATGCACTGCATTAAAAAATAATGCAACCTTGTGTATTTAATTCGTTCTGTGCTCATATGTTCATGATGGCGGCAAGTTTTATATGCTTAACAAATTATAACATGTATGAGAAAATATTTTGACTAATTTCATCAAACTTATTGCGCACATTCTACATACGAAGTTCTCTTGAAATTTGTGTATATTTATTTATGAAAATAAAAGGTGTGGTTACTCTCTTGTTGCATACAACTATTACGCCGTAAGGGTTTTCGAACATTTTAAGATGGTTTGAGTAATGATATCTATGTAACAAAAAAGGTCCTCTTGTTGCAACTACCTGGGACGTACCATTTATGCTCAAAACTGACATTGAAGATTTGCGCAGACAGAGAGCTTAGATCATAAAAAATGTTGCAAAAATGCAATTGATGTGCTCAGTGCGCAGGCGATGTTGGATGTTTACTCTAAACAACCTATACAGTACTGTTAGAGTCTCAGACCAGTTTGTTCCTGGCATTCTGCGTACATGACGTTGCAGCCATTTGTGAACGTAAATGGTGGGTTCCAGGCAGTTGAAACATGTCGAAATGGTATTGTGCTCGATACATTGAAAATAAATCAAACACGAATGATTCCGTGAGTTAATACTTGAAAAAAAAAAGTATTACTACAGTGTCGGTATTAATGTTGGTATGCCAGCTACAACCACCGCGGTGGTCTAGTGGTCATGACGATTGCCTCCCAACATGGCGATATGGTTTTAATTACCACCGGGGGTCAAAACAATTGTCACATGTTGGAACCGTGCCGGCATGATGCTGTAGGCCGGTGGATTTTATCGTGGTTCTCCCGTTTTCCTTAACCTCCATTTCCAGGGCAACAACATGTTCACTCCATGTCACATTTATTTGGTTCTCAAGATCTTTGATGTTACGAGCCCAATCTGTTCAGTCGTTCATTCTGACAGTATTACTAAACTAAACAATATTTTATTAATAACTTATCATTGGCGCATAGTCTACTGATGTAGGCTATTACGCCATCCAATTTATCAAATTAATTGACATGCCTGGCCAACTTCGTCGTGGTAACTCCACTAAACTCGGTTTTATATGGAAATATATGTCCTAAATAGTTTTATTTGGAAAGGAAAGAAGTAATGGTTGGTATAACTTAAGGTCTAAATGTAAATGTTTACGACGTAAACTCATTTATTGTAAGGATATTCCTATTGACAAATGATTAGTTCCCTCCATATGTAAAACTATAAATCTATTGAACTTTCAAACTTGACCAATTAAATTTTTTCTTTAGTAACCTTATATAGCCTAAAACTGTTCAGTTACGTCAGTTATTTAAACGAAAATTTCACCGTTTTTATAGTTTACACAAGTCTTGAAATCTGCTAGATAATTAGTCAATAGCTTATAAAATTAAGTAACTTTGCTGGTCAAGGTTATGTCATTTATAAGAAAGTTTCACTATAACAAATTATTGTAAATATAAAACAAATCATTAAATTGGACTAATTGTAGAACTAGTGTGAGAAAGTTATTATAAAACTGAATTACGAATTCATTAGTTTCAAATATTCTTGCGCTGAAATATTAATACTGTCGGATAAAATATGTTTCTAAAAACACAATCATTTAAGTCCTGAAAAAAATAACTCTATGATGTCTACGCAATAATGCACACTTTAAACAACATTAAAAGCTTAAAAATTAAAAAAAAACTAACAAATTAATACATCAGGAGACTTACAATAACATGTTTTCAAAAATGCTATAATACCTAAAAGAAAACTTACTAATAAATTTTGCTTTACATTGTACCAGCAAACTTAATATTTAAAAACACAATGACTTGCTTCTATAGTTTACATAAAACGTTTGTGCTTGTGCAACAGGAATAAAGCAGCTAATACAACTTTGTATGCATCCAGAAGCCACATTATCAAAAAAAAATATTTCAACGAGTAAGAATAGCATTTAGTAAATTAATATTTTGCTAAATCAAATAAGACAGAGCTCATTAAAAATAAAAAACTTAGGGAAGCTTATACAAGGACGTGGATTTTTTTTATAATTAGAGAAAATTTAAATATCCATTAAAATTTCTTTCATATAGCAGTTTCATTTTAAATCAATATTTAATAATTGCAAACGTTTGTTTTAAGATCACGCATTTCTTTACTAAAAGTTCGTCATTTGGTTTTTCCGCATACCGTTCGGTTATTCTCAGCATGATTAAGGCCTCTCTGTTGCAACAAAATAAAGAAAAGCTGAGTTATACTAATCTCGATTAACTTAATCTCGAAGGAACAATGCTGTGAAGAACCACAACTTTAATCAATGTTTAGTTCTCAATTGAGTTTTGTTAACCTCGCCTAGTAAATAATTTACTTTTTGTTTGTGAAGTCGGCACTAAAATGCTCGTATTTACGTTGATAGCAGATCGCTATAGCTACATTCATAATAATAAATGTCACTACGTTGACAGTGTTGATACTCACTAACTTATAGATTGTAAAAGGCCCTTAGCGATGAAAATATACATCATATATATGTATATATATATATATATATATATATATATATATATATATATATATATATATATATATATATATATATATATATATATATATATATATATATATATATATATATACATATATATATAGTAATATTTTTACATTCAATATATTTCTCTAAGTTGCAGTTGTTAATAGTTTGTTTGCTGTTTAAAAAATAAGAGAAGAAACATTGTGTGTAGCTAATTAGAAAAATTAAAATATACTTCTGTTTAAAAACTTTTACAATGAATCTGTATTTTGAAACCAACAAACATCATCCAGAGTTCCACACTGCCAACAATTTCAACATGTTAGGGACATTGGTATATCTATGTCAGACGAATGACAAATCAAGAGATATTTATTTATATGCTATACATGTAGCCCGGCCTCGTGAACATCAGAAGCGTGGCCTTGGTTTTTACGCCGAACCGTAGTCTCAGAGGTTGTTCACTGAAACGACTTATGCTAAACCCGGTGACTTTGAAAACCAGCGCATTCGTATGTTGTTATGTTGTCCTTCGTGGGTAAACCCATGTCTACTGCAAAAACCGCACTTCTCCGCGCTAATACGCCGACCAATCTCGCAGGCAACGCCGACCGTTATTTAATCGCTTCTTAAATTATTTCCGATAACTCATATAAATCACACGTTGCACTGGAATTTAACTACACAGTTTTCATAAATATGCTTATATTCATAATATTTAAACATCCGCATGATTGCATCTTGTAAATGCGTATATCGCCTCACATTGGTCGACAAGTGCTTGTGAGCAAGAACATTTCCCTGGCGTTCTGAGTTTTTGAATGATTGGTGAAAAATCGGCTAATGTGGAGATGGGGTGGGGGGTGGTGAAACTATGAATACATTTCAAAATATTTGAAAACATAAATTTTCTTGTTTTTTATATTTTGTCATTTAGTTTGTTTGTTGTCTATAACCACTCTCGAACTATTGCGATAGCAGTATACTATCTTGAGAGTTCTGCATATATTACAGCACTTTCGGTGAGTATAGGTGGTTCGGGATAAAGTTAGCACTCGAAGAAGCCCTGCTAAAGTTCTATTTTCAGCCAATTCGTATCTTTCCGCGCGTAACGGCTAACAACGGGGAAATGTTTAACCTCTCCAGACACGTCACTTGATGCTTGCGCGTGTAGGATAAATTACGCCGTCAGTATGAATCGATACTGTTTGGTAAGATAAAAATTATTAATTAAATGAAATACAATTTTTTGATTTCATTTTATTTTGATTCTGTATTACTATATTTAAATAGGAAAATACGCGGAACTATTTTCCGTAATTTCGCTGCCAACCATACAAGCAGTAAGGCAACTAGAGTTAATGTAGAATTATATGCAGTAACAGCTAGTGATATTATTCAAAGGTTAAATATTTAGTGTTCACTTTATTCCGAACGACCTATAAACAGAGCAGCAGAGTTTCACAGTACTTGATGTAGTGCTGGTTGGTCACTTTATTTACTCTTAATTTAAATCTTCTCATATCTGGCAACTGATAATAAGAGGGTCTTTCATTCGAACCCTAGCCACAGAAGTAGTAATCAGATTGAATATTATAATTTTGACGTTTACAATCTTGTATACTATGTTGGTTTGGTGAACAAGTGCAATCACGATTTTTACTATACATTACAGAGACAGCTATCGCGCTACCATCCTGAAAACCAATCTCAACATACATTGTAAGAAACATTTTTCCTGAACATAATTTATCTTAAAAGGTTATTGTGTTTAGGATTTAAATATTTATAAATAAAGGTTGAATATTAACTAAGGTGGAGTCGTACACGAACTACCCTTATAGCTCCGCAATATACTTGCACCTTTTAACGCTCTATTTTCTGCAATACTTCTTGAAATCAATAAAATATGCTATTTACGAGAAATTTATTAGAGAATACAATGTCTCGTTGTATTAAATTATATGAAAGTAACGTAACTTATAAAAGCATACGATAAACAATTTGTTACTTGTATTTGAACTGCTAGCAAAATTAATCATTGGTTAAAGGAGGGAAAACTGTTTTTGTGTAACAATATTTTGAATAATATTTATAGAAGAAAGCAGAAAACCAGAAAAGTAAAAATTAATAACAACAGAAAAATATACCAATTATTTTCTAGTAATCAACATAACCGCAAGTAGCGCTAATAAGCGATGTTAAAATCATTTTACCCTAAATTTATAAACTCCAAATATTCCAGTTATTAGTCCTGTACGCTCGTTTGTGTGAGTAATATACAAATAATACTTCTTATTCATGTAATTGTGTTTCAGGAAAATTAACCTTACTGCTTATGACTGCGGCAACTTCAGTGGCATTTTTCATGGAATACGTTCCCGATATGAGAGAGGAAGTTATTGCAGCACAGCTCCCATATGAAGACTTCTCTAGTCGCAGACTACGGGATGTGCCAACTTTAGAATCGACATATATTAAAGCACTTTTCTTGGATAACAACAACATCACTTATCTCACAGATCAGTTCTGGACCAGTAACTGTGAAGTAAATAATCGGCTTGGGTTGTGTAGCCGTTTCCCTGACATGATTGTGCTGGACTTGTCGAACAACATTGTGGAGAACATCTCATCACAGTGCTTTGCTGGAATGATATATCTGCAATTGCTAAACTTGAGCCATAACAAGCTCGAGAATATCCCTCATGACATCTTTATAACTAATAGACTACTTCAAGGTATTGACCTAACTGACAATGAGATACATTATTTAGAACCAGAAACATTTCAGAACCTATTTTATCTTAGATATTTATATCTTGCTGTTAATAATATTTACGACATTTACGAAAATGCATTTATTGGTCTTTACGATTTAGAATGTCTGAAACTGAATGATAACAAACTGACAAAACTCGGAAATACCGTATTTCAAGACCTGGTAAGTTTGCAATATCTGTATATTAACAACAATAGTCTGATGTGTGTATCTGAAATAACATTTATCAATCTTAAAAGTTTGACTGTTTTAAACGCTTCACACAATAAATTAATACGCTTAACTGATACATTTTTTTCGCATATGAAAAGCCTTAAATATGTTTATTTTCATCACAATTTAATAACAGGCCTTTCGAAGATTTTGTTCCTGAATATATTGTCAATGATTGATGTAGATTTCTCTTTCAATCTTTTAAAATCCGTGTATCTGAGTCGTACACCAATTTCTTTATCATTCGTAAACAACATACTAGCTATTGATTTCAACTCAGAGCTGTGTGAAGGTTTGTCAAATGGAATCCCTTGCTTCCTGTTGCACGATCTTGAAACAGATGCTGGTGTCTTTCACAGAGTAAATTTTTCATTTAACAACATTAGCGAAGTATTATTTAGTCCAGAATCCTCACACACACTGGAAATTATTAACATGTCTTTTTCTGGGAATCCTACATTAAATTTGCCTGTAGAGTTCGTAAAGCATGAAAAGTACATAACTAATTTGGAACTAGATGAAACCAAACTCGACTGGCGCAACATTACTTTGTTTGACAAGATTCTGGATCTTGAGCATCTGAAACGTCTCAGCATTGTTGGCTGTGCGGCATGCGATTTCTACATGCTAGAAGTATTATCATCATTTTTCAATCCAAATCTACGAATTGCAATAGAATGTTCTCATAACGCGGCTATTCACTTTGATTCAGGGAACGAAATGAAGACGTATTCTAATGAGAAGACTATGGAAAATGTAACCAACAGTTTCGAATGCGATGTTCCCTTAATTGTGAACGAAGTTGACGGTCGGGATGGTATTACTAGTGGTTATAGCTGTCAAATGTTTGAAACCAGAACAATGTTGAGTTGCGATAATTTGGATATCCACTGCACAAAGTTATCAGACTGTTCATACGCAGCGCTTACGGTTCTGCCAACTGTTAACAATACAACCACTTGTATTGTGTTGTCTCACAATAATATTGTTGAAGTTGATGAACTGTATTTTTACAATTTGTGGAATTTAAGCTTCCTCGATCTATCATTCAATAGGTTATGCAGTCTACCTAGTGGAAGTTTTAGGTATCTGAAAAATCTGATAGCTCTGAAGTTACATAATAATTACTTGACCCACCTTAACAGTTCAGTTTTTGATGGCTTAACTAGTCTTTTGAATCTTTATTTGCACAGAAACTTGATCAGTTCATACGATCCTAGCGTTCTGTCTGACGTGAAGCAACTTCTTTACCTTTCCATCGACTTTACCCATTTGTCACACTTTCACTATAGAACGTTCGAAAATCTGTCAAGTTTAGCTATTCTAATCATGCATGAGACAGGTCGCCCCAATTGCCAGTCAGCTGTTTTAAGCGAAACTCATTTTGAAAGCCTCCACTCATTAGTATTTTGTGAAATTTCTGGATTTTGTATCAATATAAATAATGTAGGCAACTTAATCAGTTCTAAAGTTTTGCGATATATGGAATTAGAAGTATGTTTGCTGCTAAATCCTTTTGTGAATGTTTTCCAAACTTCTACAAATTTAAGTAGTATTTGGTTAGATGGAAACAATATAAAACATGTCGGCGTGGGAGCATTCACAAATCTAACTATGCTTGACGTACTGAGTTTGTCGAGAAACAAAATCAAATCGATTCCTCAGAATTTATTTGTAGAGTTACAATTTCTGCGGTACTTAAATCTGTCATATAATGAAATTTCTAGTATATATATAGAAGAATTCGAGTTACTGATAAACTTGCAAATTTTAGATTTGTCCCACAACAAAATTATAATACACAATTGGATCACACTTGCAAAGTTATTTGGCGTACAGTATATAATGTTTCGCGGCAATTCCATAGGAATAGAAAGTGATACGAAAAACGGACCTCATGAGCAGGTCGGAGAACCGAGTCCAATTTATGTCAAATGTGAGAATAATAAAAACTGTTCCTTGGTAATTAAGAAGACAATAACAAATAAATTCAACCTAGTACATCTCGGTCTGGAAAACAATTACATACCTCACATAAAGAGTGATTATTTCGTGGGCTGCACATTAATCAAGAAGCTAAATATGGCATTTAATAATATTAGTAAAATTGAAATTGGAGCGTTCATGAGCACACCGTACTTAACAGTGCTAGATATATCACACAACTCACTGACTGTCATAGAGAAACATATGTTCAGAAATCTAACACGTTTAAAATTGTTGAAATTACAAAACAATAAACTGGAGTTCATAGAAGACTGTGCACTTGAAGACCTTAACTCTCTTAGACACCTATCACTTAGTTTTAACCGATTAAAAGAATTTCAATTTTCTTCGTTTTCTAACAGAAACAATTTAGAAACACTTCAAATTAACGACAATTGTATTACCTTGTTAAATATAAAAACAAAATATCGAATACTGAAATCTATTAATTTGTATAACAATCCAATTTGTACAATAGACGGAAACTTATTTGGCTACATGCCTTCCCTTGACGAAATACTTATGCATAATACTAGTTTGTGTTATTACAATACTTCTATGTTTCAAAATCTCACACGATTAATTTATTTAACATTAGGTAATAGCTGTCTTAAAGGGCTATCCTACATGCACTTTGCTAAGTTACGGGAACTTACAGTGTTGAATTTCACATTGCCAGCTGATACTAATGTCTCACATGATAACTACCTTAGCTGGAGGAATCTAACACTGATAAACCAATTGTTTGAAATGTACAATCTCAACTACCTCTTATTAGCTGGTCATCCAATATGTGAGCATTTAACTTGGACGCAGATTCTAGTAAACTTGTTTCTTTCAGAAACATGGAAGTATGTTATATGTTCAAGAGAATCGACTTTGCCAAATGTTATTTTATCGCCGGACGTACAGAAATATTTGATAAAAAGCAGTGAATAAATAAATTCGCATTATTTTTTGAACGGCACTTATTTCTCCTCTACTTATCAAAGTGTGTGTGTGTGTTTTGTGTGCAATAAAAGGGAGTGTGTTTTGATGAGAAGAAACTTTATGGATAACTAACTGTTGTTTCTATATACACATGGTTTAGTTTTTCCTTATGATAAACGGTTGAAATAAAATTACTGCTTCTCTATGGGTTATTTTAAATTGAATATTTCATAGTTCATGAGAAACTGATGGAAATTTTTGTATTTACATAGAAGAACTTGATAAAGTGAGAAACTTAAAAAATTTTAGATATATCTTTGTATTAAATTATTATAAAGGTATGTGGTATACTTTCAGAGTTTTATAGAATATTTTTATAGTTTAATTCATATTTTAAAAAAATTGGAAATTTTATTTTCATTGTACATAAAAAAATATTGATGAAATTACATTATATGTATCGTAAACCTTGTTGTGAGCGAGCCGTGTGTGTCTGTAGTTTTCTTAAAGAACATTTTTGTAGTGTTTTATTCACACAAATAAAAATTGCAAAAATTATGCCATAAATGATTTTACAATTAATTAAAGTGACAACTGAAGAACATTGATTATTTAAAAACTTACGAATTTCTTAATATTTGAAAATTCTAGGCGTATGAATTTTCGCTTTGAATAACTTCTAAAATAAACCAAACCGTAGCAAATTACTAACAAGGTTTTTAAAGATATTTTTAGTCGATTATATACATTTTACTATACTAGATTGTTAATCACTGCTTGATAAAAACTGATGCTTACCTCTATAATTTCAAGCAACATTCGTTTGGGTAATAATAAGACAAATATAGCAGTATTATTAGTTGTAACGCAAAATTTATTAAAACTTAATCTATGTGTGACCAGCACTTTGAACCAAAATTACAGTAAAGATATTTCCCAATTATTTGTGTATATAAATTTGTTCGTTGTACCATCCCATACAGCACACAATGTTTCAGTTATGTTTCAGAAACGTTTTTTTTATAACTTTACAATGTCTCATTCTCATAACATTTTAATGCAATGTTTCAGAGAGATATTTCAGAAATATTACAAAATAACATTTCAATCCAAATGTTTCAGATATGTCTCAGAAACATTTTTGTGAGACTTTTACTAACGAGCGATTATACATTTCACACTTCACATTGCCGAAACGTTTCAGAAATATTACAAAGTAACATTTCAATAAGCACGTTTCAAATAGGTCTCCGAATCGTCAAGTTGAGATGTTCGCCGACATGGTCGCTGCTTTGTAGCAAGTAAAATATTATATATTAAAATTGTTAAAATCAACAATTTGTGGATATTGGCAGCTGTTATATTGCTCGTTTTTCAAGGCACTGTGTCCTAGAAATGTTTTTTTAACGTAACTTTTATTGTGCACTAGTAAATATTATTAATCACTGGCGCAACGTACTAAGACATGTGTTACATCGCGCCTGAAAATCTACCCGATTTTCAGCCAGTCGCGTCTCTGGATGGCCTGTAATTTAGCTTTAAAACGACTCTTTACAGACAAACACATATTTTCAACACAAACTCACCATTTTTATTATCATTCCCCACGTCTGTTTAACAACAACAACTTTTTTACTCTTTTCTTTCTCTACCTCCATGGTATATTACCACAAGGAATATGACAAACTTTGATTAGTCTTATAACAGTCTTATGTTCCGAAACGTAACATCCTCCCACCCTTTTGAATTTCTTGCATGAGGCAACAATTCAAAATCAAAACAAATCGACAAAATGGTGTTGTCCTGCACTCTGCACACTATGTTTATGTCTTGTATCTCATGGGTATCCTTACAGAGCGTCCACTCTTCGTCTTTACACCACACTGATTATTCGGCTCCCTCTCTACTGTGGGTTCATCTCCTCCAGGCTTGTCGACATTTCTTCTTTCAGCAGCTGATGAAAATTGTTGTGAAGAGGACACTTCTAATGGGTAGATAGGCCTACGTTGTATGGGTCTTGTTATCTCACGCCCAGATGTCTTTACTCGCACCACTCTTACATGTCCATCCTTTCCTGGGCACACTTCCACGATTTTGCCTATTGGCCACTCTAATATTTTCTTGTCGTCTGTACCGATTAGCACCATGTCCCCGATTTTCATTGTCTTCTGGTTATTTGCTCCAGTCTTCTGCTCAACCAGAAGCCCTAAGTATTTGTCCCGAAATCTTTTCCTCAAATCTTCGCGCAGCTGTTGTAGGAACCATACTTGCCTGTAGAGAGAGTCCCTTCAAGGTGATCAATATCTGATACACCAACCGACCGATAGTAATGAAGGAACATAGCAGGAGTCAATGGCGTTAAGTCACTGGTATCCTCAGACAAGTATGTGAGAGGTCTAGCATTGATCACGGATTCCACCTCACATAAGATTGTCGAGACCTCCTCATACATCAGGGATGCCCTTCCTAATGTTCTCCGCAACAATTTCTTGACCATTCGTACTATTCGTTCCACCATCCACCCCACCACGCAGCGGTAGGTGGAATGAACTTCCACTGTATCCTTAGGGAAGATGATACCTGTTCTATTTTTGACCAATCCAGTGATTCAAATCCGTTCTCTGCCCCTATGAAATTGGTCAAATACAATGGGCCAGCAATGTCAACTCCGCAGACTTCAAATGTCGAGGCATCATTCACCCTGTCCTCAGGCAGGGAGGCCGGTTCAGTAGTGACTTTCCTTGCCTCGAATCTCCGACATCGGACACACTTGTATATCACCCTACGGACTGTATGTCTACCTCTCAAAATCCAGTACCTTTCTCTAAGTATTCCCAAAAGAATTTGGACACCAGCATGTAAGTTCTTAATATGATAGTTTCGAATCAGTATCTCTATAAGTTTGTGTTTCGATGGCAGAAGAACTGGATATCTGTACAACTTGTCATCTTCTCTTTGGACTATCTTAGACTTCACTCTCATAAGACCATCGGAATCTTCAAAAGTGCAGAGTGTTCTCATTCTTCTCCTGTCCGTCTCTTACATTTGTCCTCTTTGGACAATACGGAGAAGTCTCCTCTCTGCATCTTCTATCTCCTCAACGCGAAGATTACCTCCTCTGCGGTTTCCAGGGTTTGACGCATTTATGAGGAATCTCAGCATCCATGCAATGAGTCTCACAATCTGTGAAAGTTTTGAAAACCGTTGTATGTACCACTGCATATCTTCCTTGGTTGATTGACTAATTAAGGAAGTAGTAATTTTTTTCTCTCACTCTGAATTGCTACATTGTTATTCTTGACTTCATACCTAGGCCAATCTTCTTGTCTTAACTTCTGCCAGTTTGGCCCCTCCCACC
Organism: Medauroidea extradentata; assembly: GCA_003012365.1. Classification (NCBI taxonomy): domain Eukaryota; kingdom Metazoa; phylum Arthropoda; class Insecta; order Phasmatodea; family Phasmatidae; genus Medauroidea; species Medauroidea extradentata. The sequence goes on from PNEQ01021281.1 coordinate 50,336, forward strand.
ATCGAGAATTTACCAGGAATTCCGCAGAGCAGCCTCGTGAGGGCAGATCTGCTGGATTCTGCTCTCCTGGCACATGATGCCAGTCGTCCTGTTTTGTGAGTGTTCTGATTTCCCTCACACGATTGTTGACGAACACACCACAGGCCTCATCCTTTTTTATCCAATATAAGACTGTAGAAGAATCAGTACAAAATTCTCTGGTATCTGTAAGTTCAAGTATTCCCTGATATAAGCTGCTAAACGACTCCCTATAGAGCATGCCAATAGCTCCAACCTAAGCATGGAGACATTTTTCAGTGGTGAAACTCTTGTCTTTGCCATGACCAGACATACTGTTACATTTACTTCAATGCCACTTCTCAAGAAAACTGCAGCAGCATATGCACTTCTACTGACATCATAGAAGATATGTAGGCTCCACGTGTTTTCTGCTCCTTCTGCAGCTAAGCATCTAGGAATCTTCACTTTCAGAACTATAGCTACATCGTTTGAAGTGTGTGTTCATTTCGTAGATATAAAGTGCAAGTTTAATAGTTTCGTCATAAGAATAGTTATAACTCGCTGCAACGTATTTGAAGGGTAGGTATGGAGGACCCTTAAGTTTTTCCAGCCACTAACAGCGACTACGCATGGGATTTATTTATAATCACAGCAAAGTTGACTTTCTGTTGTAAGTCTTATAAATGTAAGAGTATTAAGTACGTTTTATTGCGTAGTATTAAGACTGATTTCCGTCGAGCACAGCCATTGGTGATGGTGCCCACAAAAACTTATTTCTTTTTCAAAACCTTCACTTGAAGTTACGTGGCATTAAAGAATTTTAGCGGAATAATGTTTCCCTGAAATATAAACGTATTTGGTGCCCCAACTTTGAGGTTAGTGTGATGGTATGTGTGGTCTGATGCTGTCAAGGAACTCCAGTATACTGAGGACAGCATAATCAATTTTTACCACTTTTTAACGACTTTATGCAAATTAGACAAATTTAATCTTCATTACATTTTTCTGTGTCAGACTTACATATTTGCACTGCCTTTTGATAGAATTAGAGCCCAAAATCTCCCGAAAAATAGGCAGTAGCTACAAATAACTGCACCATATTACGTCAAAATTACTCATTAAAACTAATTTTAACAATTAAATGTTAATTTCCTGAGATCATAGATGTTCTACAACACCACGTCTCGATAGAACTGTAGAAGTAAACTCCTGTAAAATTTATTTCACGCTGGTAATACTTGCTTTTCGTATCGTCTGCCTTGAATGTTAACAAACAAAGTTTTCTTCTTAATTGTGTTATTTTATGATACATAAAGCTTGTGTTACTTTTTTTTTGTACTAACGTAAGCATCATTCTGCCACGAACACCACCTCGATATGTCTACTGGTTGGATAGGTATCATCGGGTGATAGAAAACGAATTTTATACAGTTTCACTCCTTAAGGTGTCCAATTAGAAAAAAACTAAATTTCACACTTTCAATACTTGTTCAAGACGATAGCTCATTCAGTTAAAGCAAAATCGATCAGTCGTAAAAATCTCATATCACTATTGTAAAGTGATGAGGGGTCTATCTTTGAAAAATCTTTAAACCACTTTGGGGGTATTTAACTATTAATCATCCGTAAGTAAAATAAACTGAATGTTTCAATTTGTTCGATATATAACGAAGATTTATCTATAACACATTCCAGGTGTAGTGTATAGTATGTGCTGGAATACAGTGTCTGTGTACCATGTATGGAATATCAAGATTACAGTACTTAATTCTGGTATTATCGACAACTACTTCCGAAGAAATGAAACACTTCCAACTAAATTAAATTGGAGATTTATTGACATGGTAATTAAAGAAAAACTACCTGTAAATCAAGTATGCTGACTTGGTGAAAACAGAAAAAAAATAGAAGTAGCTAACACATCCTTACATTACCGAAATTCAGCAAAAAAAATTAAATAAATGTTCTCTGTATTTAAATTAAACTGTAAATAGGGCAGTTTCAATTACCACGAATTGATAAGACCCTGGGAAAACCACATCATTTCTCCAAGATAGAAAGTATTGGAAATTAGCCATAAAATAAAATCTTATGCCTCCAACTAGCTCAAAATTTAGTTTTAATAAATGCGGTAGAGATGAAAAACGTCTCTCAGGACTACTGAGATTACTTCCAACTTCTAGTAAGAAAAGGAAAATTACGAAACTGCCGAAAAAAACACATCGCGGCACATTTAAAACAAAATTTCCGCAGTTTCTGGTCAAGACATTTAGGCAGTGATGTGCTAGAAGCAAAAACTTTGTCCACAAAAGTCAATTTATTATGCAAGGCCTTTACTCACGAACTTTCTTCTTGTATGGCGTCACCTCGTTCGCCGAGACGCTAGTTATCAACACCAAAATTAATTACGATTACGAAATCGTTGGGTCTCTTCAAACACACCCGCGATTTCCCTGCCTTAAATACATTGCTGGGCCTCTAGAAAATCTACAAAATTAATTACGATTGCGCTGGCTACGAAATATTTGCCAGCGAGCGAAATTAAAACGTCCATCTTAATCCTCGAACCCAGCATAGAGATAATCCACACACACGCACACGATTATTGCCGCACTCAAAGCATCGCGCGCGAGCCGAAAAAGTTATTTGGGTCGTAGATTATCTCGATGACGGTAAAAAAAATAAAAACAAATCATCCAAAATCGCGGTAACTAACTAAACGCAAACAAAACTAACCCCGAAAATTAAAGAAAACTAATTACAAGAGTCTACAAAAATAAATAAACAAAAATAATACTACTGGATGTGTACTAACCTCAACAGAGAAACAAAGCTATCTATCTGGGGCATTCATTAACTAACCAAAACGAATTAAAAACCTATATATTACCATTATTTATCATTCCAAATACAATTAGTTACAATCAAAATAAAAGAAAGAAATCAAAGAAATAACACAACCAACATATACCAATATCCTTCTATAGCTAAATGCTATACAGGGCACTTAACCTCCTGAAAGACTGAATTTTAAAAAACCCACGAATCACATTTTATATTATTTACTGGTGTCTCTTGTACGTGAAAAAACACAATAGCGCACTGGATTCTAGATACATCGAGGATTAATCTCTATATATAACAAGTAGATCTATACAGAACTAATCAGCCTACTTTCCTTTAGTGTATATTTTGATAACAGAAATGTTTGCTCAAGGGCTGTAGGGGGATGAGTTATCCTAGGGTTTTAGAACACACAGAAAAGAATGCCAACGAAAGCAATATGATGAAAAACTAAAAAATTAGTAAACATACTGCAACATTTAAATTTTGTGTAGAATTATTTACTTGCTTAGATAATGTTAAGAACATCTCTGGTGATTAAACTTGAAATTTGTTGAACAGCAGTATTTTCTATGAGAAATTTATATGAATTTTTACTGAATGATATAAAATATACCAACATGGACTATCGCTACTTATCATCACTGTTGTCTACTAACCAACTAACTCAGATTATCTTTCAATAATTCTAATTGTTGGTCATACAGTAAAGCAGAGTGATTAGAAACACTGGGGTGAATAGAAAGCAATTTCAAAGGTAAATTTTCGGTATAGATGTTGTTTTAAAAATTTAATATTTAAGTAGGCAAGTTAAAACAATTTACCTACAAACAATAGTTTTATTGTAATGATATTACTTTAAAGCAACAGGTGTAAGTAAGTGAAGAACATATTTCTAATTTCGTTTCTATTCACCCCAGTGTTTCTAATCATCCAGTTTTACGGTACTTATGTTTAGTTAATTTGATGAGTTCATACAAGTAAGATCCCAGAGAGATGAACCAACAGTAACATGACATGATGTCACAGTTGCTTGTATGTATAATCGAATACCAAAATAAGATTCCCAAGTAACTATCAAAATTTACTTAATTATACGAAATAATGTTAAAAATTGTTTTAATAATTTAGCCTGAGCGATAAAAGACATTATTTTAAGGAACTATTCCTCTAACTCAAGGCACAAAATTTAACACATCTTATAAATAATAC
>PNEQ01021282.1:0-10693 GCA_003012365.1 Medauroidea extradentata
AATAAACTGTAGTATCTCAACCGTGCCACGTGTGAACAGTTTTCTTGCAAATCACACATGTCCTGTGTTATAACTGTACAGTTCTAATTGGGTCTGTTGAAGAGAGACACAGAGCTTCATATAAACGATAGCCTATAAAAGTGCAAAACCTTCAGTGTTATACATAGTATGTTGGAGCCTAGCAAACAATCTACTTTTCTCGCGATATACCAGTGTCTCTAACTATAGTAATTTATTCAGTGCGACTGTCGCGAAACTTTAAAAGCTGCCCACGACGTGTTTTTTCCCCCAGTATGTTCGGTGGCCGGTGTAAATTCGCTGCGTCATGGCCAGGTCGCATTATTTACGCTGCTTCCGCCAGATCACGTGTGAAGCGAGCGCTCGTACGACGCGTTGTTTCGCAACCGCCGCGCGTGCCGTGTACGAGCTTGTGTCCTCCATCTGTCCGTGACGGCACGAGTTGCGACATCCCACAGTCAAAACCAACGACGTTTCCAGCGAGGGGAGGCATAGGTGCCATAGCTAGAGGTACGTCAATTTCGCGGATTCATCTGGCAGTAGGCTAGATTGCTCAGTCCTGTACACGCTCTGGATACTGTCGATTATTTATTGGCTTACAACATTACAAGCCATAGCTCTATGAATCATGTACTTATTTACTACTGGCTTGCAGTAGTCAAATGCGCTTCGTGACAGCCGTCAGCTAATCATACACGTGATTATGATGTATATATTTTTGGCGTTCAACCTGACCTGGAATGTATTTGCGAAATTGACGTACATCTAGCCATGGTTCCCCTCCTTCCCCGAGACTGTTCCAAAGAAATATTAAAACTGGGGACACACAAATTTCGCGTATTCAATTACCCGCAGGCTAGAATCCATTGTCCTATGCATAGAGACTGGAAAATTCACTGACCTGTAGGGTAGCCTCCAAGAAAATCTGTGTATTCAAGCAGACAAGTTCTGTTTTATTAGCTGTTGGCTGATGCAGTGATACAGGGCACGTTAAGGTATATTTTCATTATTGTCTCAGAGACTTCCAGCCGACGTCAAATAAGTCAAGGGCCAATTGCGAAACTGACACGAACATAGTGGCTGGAATTCTAGCATGTGCGTAAAATAAAACGCGAATTTTTCAAATCCTTACCTATGCATATTCAAGCCCCGTCTATTCGTTCATTGTCTGCTGTTCCACTGAGTAGCAGCTAGTGGACAAATGGTTGGGGCTTGAGTGTGCATAGGATATTTGAATCTAACATGCAGGTCATTGAATTCGTGAAAGTTTCATGTCCCTAATTATATCAAATATGTACCAAGTTAAATATTGAGAAAATAAACTAATACGTTTCTTTATAAAATACAACGCAACGTTAACAATACAGTCATGACTAGACGATTTTGTTTTGCAACAACAATAACTTAAAATTGAGGCTATTTTTTGCAACAGCACATGGTTTTCACTTCTAAAGCATTATTTATTCTTAAATATGTTACCATTTATAATACCTGTATACTCAATAGTTTTTTAAATTTAGAAACCCCTTAAAAAAGCACCATTTTGCACCATTCAATGACTTATTTTCCCCCGACCCCAATTTGTAGCTTGGGGTGAAAGTTCATCTACTTTTTAAGTCATGGCCCCCTCCAGGTGCCTGAGATGAATATTCAAACTCATACACATAAAATAAAGGTTTCGTATAAATTATTTAATCACGCAGTGTTAATAAATCCAAGGATAGTGGTAAATTATATTACAGACACCACAGTCAAGTGTGTACGGGCTATTTTCAGTACAGTTTATTCGTGTTGCTGATATTAACTATATTAAATTTATAGCAGATTTGCTATGCACATTCTGACAGTATCCTAAACATTCTAATTAAGAATATGCGCACATGCAAAGAGGTCTGCCTAATCAATAAAAATAGTTTTTTTTAAATAGCACTGGGAACGAGTTAACTAGTTGCTATCAGTGACACGTCAACAAAATGTATTGCCAAATATTACAAGAATTACATTTATCACATCAGCACACGTCTTGTAAAATTACAAGAAAATATATGTAATAGTACAACTTTTTTTGTAATTTTTTTATTTAACAATTTTTTTGTAATTTGATTTAGTGTTGTTTTTATGATAGAACAATTTTCACGAGTGTCATTCGATCATATTTTAAACGACTGAAGCTCAATTTTCAGTTGGATGGCGACGGGAATCGAGCCTTGAACCTCTAAAATATAATTTGTTTCTCAGACCAGTCTGCTTTGGGAACAGGCGATGTGCCTGTCACACTTTTTATGTGAGAGACTTAGTTAAATGATGCCGAAAGCAGTTATGATTTTACGACACACAATTCTCGATCAATGCTTTCTGTGTTTATTAGTTTTTCACTTCTCCATCAATGCTTTCTGTGTTTATTAGTTTTTCACAGTGAGGGGTTTGCAAGAGCACACTCGAGATATTTCATTCTGCTTTGTTTCCCTCCACGTGTACGCTTTAATGTAGTTCAACAAACAAACGGGATTTACATAATGTGGACCTTGGCTTGCAGTTATTAGAAGCCGGAGAGCAACATGATGACTGTTTCCAGTTGTTAAGGAACATAAATGTTGGAATTGTTATTAATTGACTTATGAAGGAAATGTCATCACTACTTTAGTAGTGTTACACATGACCTTGTTAATTTGCATGGAACCAAACACGTCCCTTTCCATGCCTTTGTCCTCGCAGATTTTTATTTAAGTTAATATGAACAAGGACTGAAAAATTTCGCAAATTCAATTACCTGTAGGCTAGAATCCATTGTACTATACATACTCAAGCACCGTCTATTCGTTCATTCTCTGCTGTTCCACTGAGTAGCAGCTAGTTGACTAATAGTCGGGACTTGAGTATGCGTAGTACAATGGATTCTATCCTACAGGTAATTGAATTCACGAAATTTTCCTGTCCCTAATTATAAGTGATAATTAAAAGTAAAGTCATTAAAGTGTCTTTACTAAGGTGCTCACCTGAACGTTAGGCAAACTCGACTACTAGAACTGACGACACATCTACAATAAGTAAGACATTATATGATTCCTGCAAATTTCAAGTTATTACGTAACTGTTGACTGGACTCCAAATGTCTATGTGTTCGTCTGACTTCTGATGTAGGTCAACAGTTTGTTTGGCACGCCTCAGGGACTTTTACAGCCAGTGATACAATGTCAACTGTACAAATGTCCACTATCCTGTAATGCGGCCACACAAAGATTCGAACGTGTGGATCCAGTAATGTAACTTCGCGTGTTCGGGTGAATACAGGCCAGCGAACTCAAACCTGTTGCCAAATAATAACGCAAGATTTCCATGTGGTTAATAATAACGTAAGGAATTTGTAAATTTTTCTTAAATTTTTTTTTAAATGTAAAGATAATAATTTTTCCAATATAAAGCTTGTGTTGAAAATACCACATCTATCTTCGCCATAAAGAATTCTAAAGTATCTTAAAAATAACACAATGTTTTGCTACCGATACTGTACCTTTAAGAGTGAGAGATAGTCACATACTTGAATGTTTGTGTTATGTATCATAACTTTTCAATTGAGTAAATTTGTGCTACTTTAACTTTACTGCCGGATAAAATACAAATTGAAAGAATTTTAGACATCGTAAATGTTTGTTTGCGGTTAATGTTGTAACGGCAATAAAATATTTACGGCGTATAAAATATTCTGTCAATGTGTATTATATTCTGCAGTTAGGTAAAGTTACCCAGAAGAAAAGTTATGACACAAAATACAAAAATTTAAGGTGGTAAATATCTAATACTCTCTACCAAAACATTTCTTTGCGGGAAAATATATGTAATGCAGTGTCTCATAGCCACACAATTTTTTGTAGTAATAAGTAATATGTTGTTTCAGTCAAACTATTTTAGTGGGATGATTACACGTCCACAAAACGTTTAGTACGAGCTAATCAGTGTTTATTCGCTGAATAGGTTTTTCACTGATTTATATTATTTTCTACTGGTCCAGCCGGAGTTAGTTGAAAACCTTTCCTCAAACACGATTTAGAGATCATTAAAACGAAACCTCAAATTTATTTGACATAATATATCTGTATATTATATGCTGGTTTCTGTAATGTCACTGTAACACTAAACCGGTGTGATGTCGGTCCGAGCAGGATACACAACCTCGCGAAATCAAGACACACGCACCACTAAATAAATGCAACACCCTATATCTGCACAGCTGTATCTAAGTTTTTTTGATATAGATTTTACACTGTAAAGTGTGCACTTCTGAAGCCCTTGTAAATTATTTTCTTTTACTCTATTGGTACATTTTCACGTCTTGTTAATATAAACAGAGTAAGTAATAAATACGGCGTAAGTACCAACCGCAGTGAACACATTTCGTGGCCCTTTAAAGCTTACGTCAGTGATTACACTGAAATTTATTATTTCTGTGTAGTTCTTCAGAAGACGATAATATAACGTGCTTACTTAACCGCGAACACACTAACCGATTAAATTGTGTATCGCAGGCCATTCAGAACAAACCTTCTTCATAGCACGTTTCATATTTAAATTGGAAAATTTTGGGCCATTTCAATAGTCACTTGTCAAAACTTGATATTACAAGATATTTTCCTTGTCGTACTGTTAAATGGTGTATTTTATAGCGAAGTATAGTGTAAACCGACCCTACTTCGTGATACTAAGACTTCGAATAAAAGTAGCAGATATGTGTTAAACATGTGAATTGTGATTGTGCTTGTGAAGCACTGCTCACTTATTGCTGAAACTACACGTATATGCTATCTGTTCGTAACCTAGAGAATTTTACGTGAAGATCCTTCCCAATTTTGTGAAGCTGGCAAAGTGTTTTATCACAACATTGAAGTACATCACGATAAATGGTCAGTTAACCCTATTGAACAAAATTATACTGGTGACTGAACGTATACGCAGTGGTAAATCATTGGACTTAACTACTGAAAGAAACGTTTTCGATTTTCAGCCGGGATATTCTGATATCAGTTATATAGGCTACGGTTTTTTAACCACTGTAGTGTAATTGTGGGCTCGTTCCACAATACAGCTTCGGCAGCTGTCGTCTATGATGCTTATTCTGTTTAGTCTAACCTTCTATGTACGAGGTAATACTTATAAATATTAACGTAGACCTAAGTATTTAACATAATTATTAAGTGTGTTGATAACTTAATTAAATGCTTATTTAATTATTTAATTCCTCTATAAGAGTTTTAAATAATATTTCTGCTGGCGTAGTTTCTTTATGATTCTCTACATAGTCTGGCGGTACACGGCATTATTTTGTTTATTTTTTATATTTGCAAGTCTTAAATTTTTTATATCTTGGCTTTTTGTAATACTGTACGGTTATTTTGAAACTCGTACGAAACATTACTACTATGACGATATTATGGATATAATTGTCATTCACAACGTCAACACAATATATGTATATTAATGGTATTTGGTAGATATTTGGTAGTAATCAAGATACGTGACGTCAATACTTATATCAATCATAGTTATTAATGTAAACGTTAATTATAACTGAAAGACGTAAGCATTTATCACATAGTATGGCCCATTTTTGAGTTACTTTAAGCAGTAAAAGCAGTGTTTCTGTTCAAATTTTAAAAATAATATAATAAATTACTGTGGTACAAGGTAAGCTTAAATCAAACAACGCATTTTTTAGGATTGTGAATAAGGTTATAAAACCATTAAGTATACAAAGAACGTGGAATGAAACACATTTTATATGGCTTATTTCAGTCAGTAAGCTAGTGGTAGTAATTTGAAAATTGGCTTGTTTTCATTACGTTGCCTCATTAACAGCTTTGAAGATTGTTTTTTTTGTGCTGCCAGTTGATTTCCAATAATTTATTCAACTTCCTATTCCTCCATTCCTCCGTACTAACCCCCCCCCCCCCACACGTACATACATTGATTTTGAGGTAATAAAAACAGTTAAACTGCCCGTTTTCAATACAAGTCTTTGTAATAGGATCCCTGACAAAGTAGTTCATCCGATGATAATAATATATCGCACGTGTGTGTGTGTATATATATACACACACGTGCGATACATATATATGTATATATATATATATATATATATATATATATATAAATTGTCTGCGAAATTGCAAGTTCACCATAATATGACGTGTCTCGCAAACAAATAGTATTGTGACGTCCAATTAAAAGCCTTTTATCGCGGGAATACATACAACCCCAACATTGTTACAACGGTTGTTTCGTTTGGCGAATCAGACTATTTAAATACTTCCACGCGTGTATAAATCAAACAAGCCACTAGTAGAGAAACTTCATTCTGCTTTTATACACGTCGATTCAAAATGCATGTTACAGGGCTCTAGGGATGATTGGACATCACCAGTGAAACAACTCTCGTAAACCAATGTTACTTTCTGACAGCTCGGAGGTGGGTGATATTGTCACACTCAAAACTTTTATATTCTATCGTTTAGTAAATAAATGACAAACCTGATATGTATGGGTTAAATTTACGTTTCATGCACACATATACACTTCCTCATCTCTTAATTTATGAAGATTATAGACGGTGAAATTTCGCCAATTTAATGACCAGCTTGTTAGAATCAAATATCCTATGCATACTCAAGTCCTTTCTATTCGTTCACTGTCTGCTGTTCCACTGAGTAGCAGCTAGTGGACAAATGGCCGGGACTTGAGCACGCATGTCATCGAATTCGCGAAATTTCACCAACCCGGTGGCTAGTTTGAACCTCCAGGGAACAAACACCTGCAGAGAAATTGTCGTGGTTCACTATTGCCTTCCATAAGAAGGGGTTGTGGTGACAATAATACACACAGTCCTGAATGCGAAGAAGTAACTAAACATTTTCCAACCGGGAATCAAATCCAGGACTCTTGACCTACAGACCAGGAACTCTACCCCGTTTTTTATTCTTATAGCAAACTGTGTTTGGTACAGTGGCAAGGATTTCATCTCGCCACTGTGCCGAAATTTTCCCTCCCCTCCAATTTAAGTTGACTAATATGAATAACTCCGGGGCAAATTTGTGAGACAAATGTACTGAGACGCAATTTGATACTAGTTTAGACGGAAACACAAATTTGCACCCGGTTGAGCCCGTGAATCGAACCAGTGCCCCTCGCAGCAAAGTCGGCAACCCACTTGTTTTTTTAATATTTACCACTGACGTTTCACACGATGCCCATCGACTTTCTTTATATTAAAATTATTTAAGTAATCTCGCGTAGCTTGTATGTTGTAGATTTGTGTTTGTATGTTGACATTTTGTAATCAGCAGAGACGAACACAAACATACAATCCTAAACCTAGGGGGTATCTTTACATTTCACATCCTCGGCTGGAAATCAAACCTGCAACCCTTGGCCCAGCAGTCAGAAGCGCTAACCGCTGAGCCAAGCTGTCGGACTTTTCGTATTTTACGCTGATCTGTGAGGTGAGAGGGTTGTATGGTTCTTTAACAACGAGGTCATAAGAGGCGTTGAAGGTGAAGTGAGGTGAAGGGACAACACGAGATCAATGCCTGGGCCGCGATCCGAACCCAGGACCTTTCGCACCGTAGACAGGCACCTAACCGATTACGATACGGAGCTATGACTGGGGGGGAGGTAGAGGTGGTCGTCCCTCTGAGCCAAGCAGTATGTATATTTCTTACTTCAAGGGCGTAAAATACTGTATAAACATTTTGAGTCTCTCTACTGCTGTCGAGTCACTGGTTGGTGAGTTCTTCGCTTCTTGAACGCTACTGGCTGCATACTTACATACACTTACCAGTCTAATGATTATTAAGATAATATACTATAGTCATTGCTAAGGACCTGAAAAATTTCGCGTTTTGTTTTGGACACAAATTATAATTCATACAACTGTACGTCCGTGTCACTTTCTCAACTGGCTCTTGGTTTATTTGCCATCTTCTAGAGAGCGCTGGGCCAGTATTAAAGAAACAAAATGAGGGTCAAAACATGTCGTGTCACTAATGAACAGCTGCTGTCTGCTTGATTACACAGATATTCTTGAATGCTAGACTACCTCTCAGTTAACCCGTAAATTTGCCAGGTGTTAAGTACAACTTCCCTTGAAACATATCCACGTTACGCCAAAGCAACCGACGGATTCCCCGCGCACTCAATGTTTGTACGCTTTGCATAACTCGCACACATGTGTGACATCACGACGGTACAGTTTTTCGATTCTGTGGACATACGTGTTGCCTCTTCGTCTCAGTGGTGATGTTTACATTCACTTTACCTAGCTATGTGGCGCAACAGGAACGAATTTTAATAACATTCAAGTGGACCCTGGTTGGATGTTCGGCTCCAGCCATCCTGGTTTCGGTTCCTAGTGGTTTCCCAGAATCGCCCCAGGCGAATGCCGAGATGATTTATTAAGAAAGGTTATGGCCGACACCTTTACCGGTTCCTGTCCTTGTATGAAGTTGTGAGTAACCGTCAACAATGACCTCGCTATCGACAAGACGTAAAGCCCGATGGAAATTAATATAAACAAGTTGATATATATTGTTATGTATAGTTATATATATTTTTGTATACGGACGTCCAGAAACTAATGCATAATGGGAACACCACTCTAACCTTGGGGTTAATTGGAGACGAAAATGTAAATGACAAAACGTTGCACTACGGCATTTTACAAGTACAGTGTGGCATGTGGCAACACTGCACGGAGAAACTCCCCTCGTGGGCTCTAAATCCAGGTATTATTTTATATATGTTACGTCAAGTAAACGTGAAATCATGTTTGCACTGCTTGGGATTTGAACCAGCACCTGTAATATGCAGGTAATAACAGTAGTTTTGCGATGAGATATCCGTGGAGCGCAAGAGGGGACTAAATATGCTATGTTGCCACATTGTGCATATAAAATATCATCGTACAACGTTTTGTCACTAACATTTTCGTCTTCAGTTTAGTCCAGGATTCGCGTGGTGTTCTTATTATGAGTTTGTTTCTGGACATCGTGTATATTCGCTTTCTTCACGGATCACTATCTAAACTCATGGATGGTACCTTTGGGTACCCGTCGACACATATCGTGTTAACACGATGGTGCGACTACTTATTCCACACTGGCGGTGCCCGAGTTTTTCAGTATCACATACGGACGTCGCTGGATTGGACGAGGTGGGCCAATTCCGTGACATCCGCGTTCTCTGACATCACGAAAATTGACTCTCTTTCTCTGGGGCTTCATTAGATCGCTAGTGTACGAGACTCCCGTGGTTTCAATAATGACTCTCATCGTACACATGTTTGCCGCTGTAGCTTACGTCCAGGCTGCTCAAGACGTCATTACAACAACTGAAGACATTATGTTCCGTCGCTGGCGATCCTACAGCAGTGAAGCATTATTGCAGGATTAAGGGCCGTGATGGTCGAGTGGTCAGATCGCTCGCCTCTCACCACGGCGATCTGTGCTCGGTCCCCGGCAGTTGACCCTTGGGTTTTCGTATGTAGGAAACGTGGCGGACGATGTCACAGGTCGGCGACTAGTTTCATTGTGAGAGCTCCTGTTTCCACACCCCATCTTTCTGGCGCTGCTCCATTGCAGGGCCTTATTTAACGGGACAACTCAGGGACGGTGGGATCCTATGGACACTAAGATCAAAATGCCACCAGTTCTGTTACAACTACCGCTGCGCTAAGGTGCAACCATCTCACGCAGAGACCGGAGAAATTCGCGGGTTCACTAACCTATAAATGCTGTCACAGGGAGACAACAAATGCTCATTGGCTGCTTGCTGGCGCGATGATAGCGCATGATGCGGCATGCATCTAGTTGCTTCTGTGTTATATGCTCAGCGCTCTTCAGGAGGTATCAACTGTGCCAAATAATCCAAGGGCCAGTTGCAAATGTGATACGAACAAACAGTTATTTGAAATCTATCGTCTTACCAAGCAAACACGGGGATTTATCAGGTCACCAATACGTAGAGACATGCGAAATTCGCGTTATTTTCTGACAGCTGACTAGACTCCAAGTGACTTTAGGCTCGTTCGACGTCTCCCGTTGGCCGATATTGTCGTGACTTGCCGCGGAGAATGCTTGCACGGTAGACAGGCCAATCTCTGTGAAGACATAACACACGCGAATGATAACTAGAGGCACGAGTATTTCCGTGGTCGTCTTTAGTAGAAGGCAGGAGTCTTGAATGTGGCAACGCTTCATCGGAGGCCTTCTGCCCTCTGTGTAGACGTGTACACGCCACTAAAGCTGCATCTAGACACATTACAGAGACTAGGGCAGTCAAGAAGTGACAGGCAGCAGGCCCCTGATGCAGTGTTGCCATATTCAAGACTCCGGCCTTCCACTAAAGACGCCCATGGTATTTCGTGTATTCATCTGGTAACAGTCTAGACTTCTTAGTTCTATACGTGTACCGGCTGAAGCCGAATGTCCATTGGCTTCTAACAGTATAAACGTGCAGTACGTGATATCTCCACGACTTGTTTCCATATGTATAACAGGCTTGCGGTAGTCAAATGTGTGTTAAAACTGCTTGCTCCCGTCTAATCAGAATCACAGAAGGAGGAGTGAAGTATACGTTAGTGACGTTCAACCTGACCTAGAATCAATACGCGAAATAATCGTGCCTCTAA